>PVLD010002063.1:0-177657 GCA_004027595.1 Dinomys branickii
CTCCCAGGGTTCCCTGCAGGTATAGGGATGGATCTCCTCCCCCACTCGGTGATCTGGTCACGAGCGCCGATATCTCACCAGTTATTGGAGTCCCTGCAGGCATGAAGGTTCCAAGGTGCCAGTCTATCCTTTGGGGCTTTCTGCGCGGCCCGCCCGATGCGCACGAAACGTGAGACCGCTGGGCGTTGCCGCCGCCAGAAAGCCGATCTCTGTCGGGAGTCGCCGGAGAGCTGTGCCAGGTCGGGAGGCGGGAGAGATCGAGCTGTCTGCACTCTCGGGGCGCTAGGACCCAGCAAATCTTTCTCTCCGCTCCCGGCGGCGTCCGGGGCCCTCCGGGCGTCTCCGCCGCTAACAAGCCGATCTCTGTCGGGAGTCGCCGAGGGGCTGCGCCGGCTCGGGAGGCGGGAGGGATCGAGCCGTCCGTGCTCTCAGGGCGCTAGGACCCAGTAAATCTTTCTCTCCGCTCCCGTTGCTTGGGGCCCTCCGCGCGGCCCGCCCGACACGCGCGAATCATGGGATTGCCGGGAGTCTCCGCCGCTAGCAAGCCGATATCTGTCGGGAGTCACCGGGGGGCTGCACCGGCTCAGGAGGCGGGAGGAACCGAGGCAGCCGCGCTCCCACGGCGCTTGGACCGAGCCAAGCTTCTTCCCCGCGCGTATCGTCCCTGGCTCCCAGCGTCTGGGGCTTTCCCACGTCTCGCCCCGGCAGCCTGGTCCGCCCTACCACATCTCCCCCGGCATCTCAGAGAAATACGCCCAGTTTAAACTTCCCAGCCGAGGTCCCGGCATTCACGCTCGCCAAGTCTGTCTCGAGCTGGTGGTGTTTATCAAGGAGGTTCGCTCCCTTGCTGCTCACCTGGTCGCCATCTTCCCCGGATCTCTCCCTATTCCTTTTTTTTGAAGACAGGGTCTCAATGTGTAGTTCAAGATGACTGTGAACTCACTGTATAGCCCAGGCTAACCTCAAACTTGCGGTGATTCTCTTGCCTCAGCCTCCCCAGTGCCAGGATAACAGGCATCTACCACCATGCCCGCCCAGCTTAGAACCTGTTTTTCATTTAGTTAGTTGCCATGGAATCATACAAAAGTAGGAAATAGATTCTGTAGAGTTTACACAGTAGCATGCAAGGTAAGGACTGTTTATGTGTAGAAAGTTGTGTTGTGCATAACATGGACTGACATGGCCTGCTGCCAGGTTGGTATCAGTATTAAGATGTACCATACTGAAGCTATTGGTTGCAATCTGCGAAAATTTACTACTTTTCAAGTACAAGCATGGGAACCATAGGTGAAGGGACCCACCAATAAGAAAGCTCTGTGATGTTAGGGTGGGGAGACAGGAGTGAGTATGTGAGCACACGTGCACACATACACATCCATACACACACACTTGACCCCGGAGACCTCTATAACATGACACAGGGTTTTTGGGCTGTCGTTTTGGGAAGTTCATCCAGTGGTAGGGAGGAGGGAGCAAAGGGGGAAGCAGGTAAACTGGCATGTGACCTAATTGATGTAGTTCAGATGAGTACAATTGGGACATCTGATGGTTTTCACCTGGCAGATGTTGATGTTCAGCTGAATGTTGGTAGTGATTTACTATTTATTGGAGTGATTTCATTCTTTCTGCACATACATATTATGTGTCAGTGTATCATCTTTTTTCTGTTTTTGTTTGTATGGCTGTGCAGTTTGGGTTGAACTTGAGCTGACCTTGGTAACCCAGGCTGGCCTCAAATTTAAGGCAATCCTCCCCCAGCCTCCTGGTGCTGGCATTATAGGCATGTGGGGGCTGGGGATATAGCTCAGTGGAATAAGCACTTGCCTAGCAAGCGCAGGGTCCTGAGTTCGATCCCCAGTACCGCAAATAAAAAAGAGAGACTATATATAGGCATGTGACACCACACCTGGCCTACATGTATTTTTTTAAAAACTCAGGATCCAGTTAAAGTTCATATGTTGCATTTAATCTCTTAGTTTGAAACAGTTTTCCCATCTTTACTTTTCACACTGGTTTTTTGAAGTGTTCAGGTCAGTTATTTGGTAGCTTTCACCTTCAGGTTTGTCTGAATTTCTTTTGTTCCTTTATCATTTACTTTTGCCTTAATCCAGAATCAGACTGAAGTATTGTCAAAGCTTGATTTTATAATATTCGGGCTGAATATTTTTGGCAAGAGTATTATATATATAATATTGTACACTTCATACTGAATCATATCAGGAGGCTATGACGTCAGATTGTTCCAGTCCTAGTATAATGCTTTTTTTTTTTTTTTTGTCTTTTTGAGACAGTCCCACTATGCAGTTCAGGGTGGCCTTAAGCTCACTTTGTAACCCAGGCTAGTCTGGAACTTGCAACGATCCTCCTGCCTCAGCCTCCCAAGTGCTGGGATTATAGGCATGCACCACCATACCTAACTTTTTCTTTTCTTTTCTTTTCTTTTTTTTTTTTTTTTTTTTTTTTTTTTTTTTTTTTTTTTTTTTTTTTTTTTTTTTTAATGAGATCGGGTCTTGCTCTACAGTTCCAGCTGGCTTCAGATTTATAGCAATCTTCCCACCTCAGCCTCCCAAGTGCTGGGATAACAAGCATGCACCACCACACCCAGCCCTAGCAATGCTTAACATTTGATCACTTCTTTAAATATGGCATCTGCTATGTATTCTCATCCTAAAAGTAGATTTTAACCAGGTATGGAGGCCTGTGCCTGTAATCCTAGGACTGGGAGGCTGAGGCAGGACAGTCATCAGTTTGAACTTGCCTCAGCAACATAGTGATTTAACAGACTGTCTTGGTTATTTTACTCTTGTTGCTGAGACAAAATACCCAACACCCAAAATGAAGGAAAAAAAGGTTTATTTAGCTTACAGTTTGTAAAAGTTGTAGTCCATATTTGGTGGTTCTCAGGCAGAATGGCATATGGCAGAGGGCAAACTGTTCACGGCAGCAGAGCACAGCAAAAACCAACCAGCCAAAGGGAAAAATGGCTACAAGCAGCCTCCTTTTCTCCCCTACATTGTAAACAGACTACCCCCACCCAGGGGACATATAGCTCTCACACAGTCTCCATGCCCTCCTCTTCCGCAGGCTCAGGATATATACAAAGTAAGCACCCTGGCTTCCTCCTAATACATAGTTAACCTTTTAAACTTCCCAAATTAACACAATAAACATCCCAGAAGGGTAAGGGCATGTCCTTTTCACCCCAAGATCTACAACTGCTGAGTTACTCAGCCAAACCTCCAGACTCCCCAAGTTGACACAATGTATCATTCATAACACAGACCTTTTGTCAAAGTTAAGAATTGAAAGATTGGGGATATAGGTTAATGTGAATTCCCTGGATTCCACCACAAGTATTGCAAAACAAAACAAAAACCAAAAAGGACCTTTCCTTTTTGCAGACTTTTGAATAACTATCTTAGAATCAAGATATTAATGGTTTGAATTTTCTTTTATGGTTTAAAATGTTCCTGCCAGCTTATACCAGTGGTGATTGAAGTAGTAGTCATGCATGGGACAGTCATTGCTGTACTACTAGTGGGTCAAACCATGGGGCAGCAAAACATGAATTATGGCCCCGTGTTGAACATGTTAAACTAGAGCCTTATGGCTGTGGTGCAGTGAGTGTGCTTTAAGGTTTTCTTCTCTGACTTCATCTCTTACTGTTTTCCCTGTCATTTGTCTCAGCCACCCTCCCTACTTGGTTTTACTTAAACATTAAGCTACTCCTTCACAGGCTTTTTGTTTTGTTTTTGTTTTGTTTTTTGAGTCAGGGTCTTGCTGTGTAGCCCGGACCGGCCTTAAACTCACTAGGTAGCAAAGGATGGCCTTGAACTTGCAGCGGTCCAAGTGCTGGGATTACAGGCATAGGCCACCATGCCCAAGCCCTACATAAGGCTTTTGCATTTATTTTCATTGTTTTGAATTTCCTCCTCTTTGATAACCATGTGCTTCCTCCTTAGTTCGTTTCTGGTTTCTGTTCAAATTGCACCATGTCAGAGGTTTTTCCTAATTATTCTGATTACTTTGAAATAGCTTATTCCTTTACTTACTCATTACTCTAGCTCTGCTTTATTTTTCTTCATGATGCTTCTTACTGTAACACTCTTACTTATTGTCTAATACACACACACACGTGCACAAACACACCACCATCACTGGTGTAACCTCTGTGAGCAAAAGCACTGTTTATTGCTGAAACTGTAGCACCTACTAATAGTACAGTCCCTGGCAGATATATCAGGAGGCAGTCAATACACGTTAGGTGAATGCCTGTCTTTATCCTCCTGTTGATCTTTTTGTCTGGTAAAGCATTACAGAGCAAGTAATTTTTGGTTATCTCTAATAGTCCTCAAAAGTTAAAGGAGTTTTATGTCTTCTTGTTTTTTTTTTTTTCTTTTTATCACTTCAATCTAACTTTTTCCCCTTAAGCATCTCCTTGAGTTCTTTGCTACTTAGTTGTCTTTGGTGTTTTTTGTCTTAAAGCATGATGGTTAGAATTAATATTACCTTCATGGAAGTGCACTGAACAATGAGTCTTTCAGGGATTTGGAAGCATTTGTTTTCTCAATAGTTTTAAGTTATTTTAGCTTTGTTGTGTTGTTAACTCATAAAAAGGACACAGTTCTGTTATGAAGGGCTGTTGAGTTAGAACTGCATTGTTCTGCTGCTGCTGCTCCTGTTGTTTTTCAAAGTACAATGTAACTTGTTTTCCTTAGGGGTTTGTGACCATGACCCTGGAGAGCCCAGAAGAAATACAGGATGTCAGCTGTGCTTGGAAAGAACTTAACAGAAAGCTGAGTAGTAATGCAGTATCCCAGGTTACCAGAATGTGCCTCCTAAAAGGAAATATGGTAGGTTTTTGTAGATAACTAAAAAGCTTTTTAATCAGCTATCATGAATGTTTATAAGGACTAGGAAATTGTGTTCTTTATTCAATTTTTGAAGCCTAGTGGGATGAATAATAGTTTTTTTGAATGTGTTTTGCTTCCAATTATAAATTTGGAGAGTTATATTTGGAGAACTACAAGTAAATATCAAATACCCAGTTTATCTAAGCTTCTGCCATGGGATACGTATCATGCGTGTTTATGTGTGTTTATTTTGTATGACTCAATGATTTATGAATGCAAAGGTTAAACAGTATTATAATTTAGAGAACATGCAAAATTTTCTTTTAATTAGTCTGCTGTTAACAAGAATAATGATACGAAGTATTTTAACATATTTACATAGAATAGTGGAAACTAATCTTAGTGACTGATTTCTTCTAATAGTTTTGAGAAAAGATGTTGTATTTATTTACTCTTTAGCTTTACTGCATAGATCTATTGTAAATTTTACTAACTAGATTATTTATTGGAAATAATTATCTCTCAAGGTTGAATGTTACTTGTCTTCCACAACAATTTGAGGCAAGTAGGGGACAATTATGTACGTTAACAAAAAAAGGTAGAGGAGACAGAAAATTCAGAAAGATCCGTAGGCCAAGCTTATTGAGTATTAAATTAACTTTCTGCTTATGGACAACTAAGATGAAAGAGGAAACGTTTTAGGTAAGATCAGTCTTACTAATAAACACTGCATGTCTTCAGGAGAGAAATTTTCTGGCCCTAAATTTTAAAAATTTTAACTAATTATTTTTGTGGTGCTGGGGATCAAACCTAGGGTATTGCACATCGCTAGGCAAGCATTTTACCACTGAGCTACACCCTTAGGCGCCTAACTAAATTTTTAAAGGAATTTATTGGAAAGATTAGTTTACAGTGGACATGAAGCTAGTTATAGTGTCTATAAAAGTTCTTCTAGAGAATACTCTGTGTAGATCAGATTTTATTAGATGTTGTATTTAGTTGCTTTTTCAGATTTGGAAATGCATTAAGCAGATAGTTGCCTGTGTCATCATGTATTGTCTGTTTTGAACTTGCAAGCAACCATGGAACACATTTAATTCCTTCCTTCTTAGCAAATACCAGATTATCAGCAAGTACTAGTTTATTGGTAAAAATTCATCCATGTGCATCTAAATAAAAATTTTTATTTTTCCTTTAGGGTGTTTGCTTTGATGTCCCCACAACTGAGTCAGAAAGGTTACAGGTATTTAAAAAATTTTTATCTGTTAAATAGTTGAATGTGTTTCTCTAAAAGATGGCTTTGGAAAACATAGTTACAGTATGATTATCACATCTAATCAATTAGGAATCTTTGCATATAGCTGGGCATGGTGGTGTGTGCCTATAATCCCAGCTCTCAGGAAAATGAGGCAGGAGGATGACTGCAAGTTCAAGGCCAGCCTGAGCTACAAAGTGAATTCAAGGCCACCCTGAACTGCACAGCAAGACCCTGTCTCCATTTAAAAAAAAAAATTCCTGTATATACAATGTCCAGTATCACAACTTAAAATTTTATAAATTTCAAACATTTAAAAAAGAATTACATAATGAACCCACATGTACAAATCACTAGCTTTAGTAATTACCAATTCATGGCCAGTTTGTTTCCCCTCTATTTCCATCCACTGTCCCATTCTTTTGATATAAACTCTAGGCATTCTATAATTTTAATCATATATATTGCCATATTTATGCTATTGGTTTGGTTTGGTTTGGTGGGTTTTTTGTGGGGTTTTTTGTGATGATGGGGTTCAAACCCAGGGCCTCACACATGCTAGACAAGTACTCTGTCATTGAGTTATATCCCTAGCCTTCTATGTCTAAATGTTAAAGACTTAAAACGATACTCATATCATAGTGCTATAATTAAATCCTCCCTAACAACAGTTCCTTAATATTTTTGTTAAATTTCCCATAACCACCCCCCTTCTCATGCTAGAGATAGAACCCACCGCTTTATGCCTGTAAGAGAAGTACCCTACTGCTGACTGCTGAACTGCACTCCCAATGTTCCTCAATGTTTTTTTAACACCAGGCCCATAAAGTTCATATATAGTAATCTGATGCTGACTTAAGTCTGGTTTGATCTTTCAAAAATTGTATTGGTTGACTGATTGATTGAGAGGAAGTTTTGCTCTGTTGCCCAAGGTGGCGTTTAACTTGAGATGATCCCACCTCAGCCTCCTGAGTAGCTGGGATTATAGATGTGCCACCATACCTGTGCTTGTGTCTTTTGTTTTGTTTTGTTTTTCTGTCTTTTTGAGATAGGGTTTCACTATGCAGCTCAGGCTGGCTTTGAACTCACTTTGTAGCCCAGGCTAGCCTCAAACTCACAGCAATCCTCCTGCCTCAGCCTCTTAAGTGCTGGGATTACAGCTGTGCACCACCATGCCCAGCCATGTCCTTGTGTCTTTTAATCTACAGAATCATTCCTTTTTCTCCAAGTACTTCCTTGTATTATAGCTGTTGGAAGAAAGGTAGACTAGATCCCTACAGTGAAGAATTAGTCTGTTGCTCCCTTTTGCATATTTATATATACATTTTTTCTTTTTCTTTTCTTTTTTTGTTTTTTTTGAGGCAGGGTCTCACTGTGCAGTTTAGGCTGGCCTTGAACTCACTTTGTAGCTCAGGCTGGTCTAAAACTAATGGTGATCCTCCTGTCTCAGCCTCCCAAGTGCTGGGATTACAGGCGTGCACCACCACACCCAGGCATTTTTCTAATTTTAATGTATGTGCTGCTGAAGTAAGCACTATATACACATATGTCCCAACTTTGACCACCAGTGTCGTATTTTTCAGGTTAGGTTATTTCCAGTAATATAAACAAGATGGCTCTGAACATTGGTGTAGCGAATTCGTTCATGCATTGCTACATTTACCTTTTGACTATTGACCAACAAGTTTGTGCATTTTTAAGACTTTTGGTCACAGATTGTCAAACACATCAACAGTATGTGTGTTTGTCTCTTCCCATCCTTATGTCAATTCATGGTTATTGTTATCAAGTTGACACAATGAACCAACCCTCACAGTTATAATGAACAGTTAATATAGCTGTCGCAGTGATACTCAGCTCTCTGATTTATATGGCTTCAGTTGTTTACCATGATGCCAGATTGTTTCCACTGGCTACATTTTTCAGTCCTTGGCTGGTGTTGACAAGTTTTTAATCTCCATCATCAGCTGTTTACTTCTTGGTTCTGTTGATATTATTTTAACTGCTATTTGATGTTATTTGTTAATGCACTTATTACTGGCCTTTTTGTCTGTACTGACAAAGCAGGTGATGCTTTCTTTTAGAATGTATAAACCAAATATGGCCTTTAATTAATAGATAAAGAATACTCAAAAGACTTCTCTTTACTCACTTTCTTATTCATAGCTTCTATTTTGCATGTATATTAATTCTGTGAATTCCCTTGACAGGCAGAGTGGCATGATTCAGACTGGATACTCTCAGTGCCGGCCAAATTACCTGAAATTGAAGAATATTATGATGGAAACACATCTTCTAATTCCAGACAGAGGAGTGGCTGGTCAAGTGGCAGGTCTGGCCGGTCAGGCCGCTCAGGTGGCCGATCTGGTGGCCGGTCAGGTAGACAGAGTCGACAGGGGAGTCGCTCAGGAAGTCGACAAGATGGCAGAAGACGAAGTGGGAACAGAAATCGATCAAGAAGCGGAGGCCACAAACGGAGTTTTGACTGAGAATTTGATAGTTAATCTACCAGTGTGTGAGCTTGCCTATTTCTGCCTAATCATGTACATTATCCACCAAAAATTAGGGCCATCATAGTTGAGGTATGTGTCTGCTGTTTGCAAAGAAGTCAGTCGTATTTTTTTAAAAAAAAAAAATATTTCACAAGAATGGTTGTAAACAAATCTACTTACCCAGTTATACCTTTGAATAAAAAAAGCCTCCTTTTATTGTCTCTTTTCACTATGTGTTAAGAATTTTCTGAATGTAATCTTTTAAAATTTCTTCTTTGACTTGACAGTCAAGTTAACCTTACTTAAGGTTAACATTTTCCAAAATGTGTATTTGTATTAGATCATTACTTCTGTAAGGTTATGTGATAGAAAAATAAGAAATCCCTTCTATGTTAAGGGCTGTATAAACTGATGAGATGGTCAGTTGTAGTAGTTTAAGTTCTAGATAATTTTAAAGAGGTATGCAAGTAGTACACATGCACTAATCAGATAATTTATTGAATGTCTTCTGTGTCCATATCTAAGCTAGCTAAACACTGGGGAATATAATTGGGATAGTGGAATATAACAGGCATAGTGACTCCTCATGAAATTTACTAATAGTCAAGCAATTATTAGAGACTAACAAAGACTAAGGTACAGAACCTTGTTGGCATATTCCTAACCAGTTTTAAAGTCTGGAAGACATTTTCAAAGAAGTGATACCCAGCAGAGAAGGAAAGCAGAGCTATCAGTTGATCTCCTGTCCCAGCATGTGTGTGGGTGTGGTGGGAAGGGGAGCTTAGAAAGGAGAGGACTTGCAGGCAGAGGAAACAGTGTAGGCAGGAAGGCAGAGCTTGAGTCCAAGGACACAGTGCATTCACAGGGTTTGCCTGTGTTATGCAGAAGACAGGAAAAAGGTTTTAGTATTTAACAAGAGCAAGATTTTAATGGCCTTATCACATTGTTACAGAGTTCAGACTTTTTCTTGAAGACAGTGGAGAAATGTAAAAGGGCTTAAAGTCAGGAGTAATGTGATTAGATTTGTGTTTTAGAAAGATTACTGTGTACAAGGAGACGCGTTAAGAGGTCATGGGAGTAATGTGGAATAGAGATGCTAGTGAGCTGAACTAATGGTAGGTAATATATTTCGAGTGATGAGAACTGGGTTCTTAAGAGGCTTTAACTTGCACACAGCTAGATAATAGTGAGAATTTGAACCCAGATGAGTTTAGCTGCTGCACCAAGACTGTGGTAAATAGGGGCAGTGGATATAGAGAAACATTATAGATTTTAGAGGTTTTTTAGGGGATAGAATTATAAAGACTCAGATGGGGTTTTTTTGTTTTTTTGAGACAGGGTCTCAGTATATAGTTCAAGCAGGCCTTGAACTCACTATGTACCCTTAAGCTAGCCTCAAACACATGGTGATCCTCCTGTCTCAGCCTCCCCAGTCCTGGGATGACAGGCATGTACCACCATGCCTAGACAAGACTCAGATGTTGACTGAATTGGAAGATGAGAATCAGAAGAATAAAACTCAAGATTTTTGTGACACAGGATACTAAGAGGAACAAAAGTTATATGGTGAGCGAGTATGATTTAATTCAGGATGAGATGGAGTGGTACATGAGATTATAAGTAGGCAATTGTGTTTATAGGTCTGAAGCTCAGGAGAGATTTGTTCTAGAGATACAGATTTGGAAATAATAAACATAGCATTGTAGTTAGTACATGAACTGCTGAGGTGAACATACAGTATTGTAGTTACCAAGAAAAGCACAGTTAAGAATGAGGACTAAGGCAGGAACCCAGGTGTACACCAGTGTACTTAATACATAGAAGAAAGGGGTGACTGGGGATCTAGCTCAGCGGCACATGTGCCTGCCTGGCTGTGCAAGGTCCTGAGTTAGATTCCCAGCACCAAAAAAAAAGAAAGGGGGTCCATTGTAAAAGCTTGATGAGAAGAGGGCAGAAAGAAATATGACTTTCACAGGAAATCAAGACGTGAGGCTGAAGTAGGTATCGGACTGGCAGAAAGGAAACATGGCATACAGGGAACAAACATATTCATAGAGTACAGCAAATAGAAGCCGTTTAGCAGTGGTGCAGCCAGAAATGGGAAGTGAAGTAGGGACAAGAAACATGAAAATCGCTTTCAGGAATTTGGTCCTGAATAGGGAAGAATAAACTAAAAGCTGGAGATGCAGTAAAGGACATCAGGTTGTGGTGGGGATGGAAGGGGTGGAATAAGATTCCCTTGAAGACCTACCAGGAAGGGTCAAGCACAGAGATTTTAGCCTTAGATGAGAGAAGCACATCTCAACATTTTTATCAGGAGGAAGGTATTACATGCAGTTGAATTTGCATCCATTAAGATAAAATGTTAAGCGCCTGAATTTGTAGTGGCTACAATTTAGAGTGATTTCCTGTTGTAACATTCAGCATTCTGTGGAAGGAAAGAAAGGAAAAGAGAAATGTTGATGAGCACAGGAATGAGGTTTTTCACTGTTAGAGGAAAGGGCGTCAAGGTGGGCAGTGCAGGATTCTGGTGAAGTGACTGGTCCCTCAAGTCTAACCTGCCTAAGGATGCAAGTGGAGATGGGCTTGATAACAGGGAACCCAGGAGGCAGGGACTCAAGGTCTGTTAGGGCTGTCTGAGGCCTAAAGAGCAGAGCAGGTAGGGAGGAGAAAAGTGCAGGGGACAGTGGTGCACCTGTTGGTGGCAAGGGTCACTTCACCTGAGGTAGTTCAGGGACTACAAAACCACGTGGTGTGCAGGTGGTTTTCACAGATGTTGGGAAGTCTCAGATGAAGACAAGCCAGGACTGAGGAGGGAAGTAGACTAAACCAGTGTGCAACACATCAGAGAACAGGGAAGGGTACGGGAGGTACTGTGTTACTCTGTCTTCAAGAGTGAGGGCTGTTATGTGAAAGCAAAACAGTAATGGTTTGGAAATGGATTTGAGGAAGAGGGGAACGCTGACACCAGTGAGGCACAGGGGGTAGAAAGCTGCAGGGGCTATGTATTTCTGGATGAGCTACATTTCAGCTGTGGCAGAGGGATGTGCAGTGCTGGATTGAAGTGGGCAATTTTGATGTGGAGAAACGGTTTCAGACACAGTTATTGGGGGGTGAGTCTCAGCTCTGCAATTGTGACCTCTGAATTTATATTCAAGTAACAGTCACACGTGTACTAGCCATTCACTGAGATTATGTGGTGTGCCTGCAGTGTCCCAGGCAGTGTGTTTTGGGTGAATAAGGAGTGCTCAGTCTCTGCCCTCAGGAGTTCAAAATTCAATGAAATACATGGACAGAAACCTCAATCCCTAATGCAATGAGTTGCAGGTTCTAAGAACTCCCCAGGCTAGAAATGAAAGGAGGGCTTCAGAGAAAGTTTTTCAATACGATTATGAATTAAATCAGGTAAAACAGAAAGTTGGGCATGATGGTGTAGGTCTGTAATCCCAACACTCAAGAGGCTGAGGCAGAAAGATTGTTGCAAGTTTGAGGCCATCATGAATTATATGGCAAGACCCTGTGTCAATTCCTGCCCCGCCCCAAGAAAACCCCAGGAAAATGGGAATGGGCACCCAGGCCAAAGCACAGAATAGCTAATGAAACAAGGTGGTCTAAGTTATGGGGAGCCATATTTGAGCTCTTATTGCTAGAGTCTGCACTGAGGAAAGCAATGAGAATGAAAACCACCAAGAGTTGTGTCTTGCAGGACTTACTTTGAACAGCACCGAAAGATTTCAGGACAATGAAAAAGATACGCATGTAGCTAAATGCCAGCAAGCTGGATGGTCACCTCCCTATTAGTAGGGGTCCTAACAAGATCGGATAATAGCTTCCCATATATTTGGGAAAGGAGTGGGCCAATTAGATTCCTTCTCAGCTTTGAGCTGCTCTCAGCCACTTAGCTTTGTTCTGCTTCTTCCTTTTAGAACCCAGCATCTTTATGGATTTTATCTTTGGGCTCCAGTTTGATACTGTGTTCTCTAGGATGATCACTTAACAGAGCTGCTTCAACTTAAATCAGTTATTCTGGTCTTCGGTTTTGAATTTGTAAATGAAATAACATGTTTTATTCTATTCAGCAGTAGAATTTGGAATCATGAATTTACATTTAGGTGTAAGTGTCTGAAAGCTTTTCTCACATTGTTTTGTGAGTAGTGCTTAACAGTAATTTTTAAAAATTCATACTCCTTTTCCTTTTATTAGTAATATATGTCCATTGTTGAAAATCTGCAAAAAATAGAGAAGCAAATGGAAGAAAATAAAAACCACCCAAATCACATCACTCAGAGATAACTACTAACATTTTATTGTGTAGACTTTGGATTTCACTGTGTGTGTCCGTGTATGTGTGCATACCTTTATAATAAATTCTTTACTAATTTTATGAAAAAATAGCACATCTAGATCAGAATCTGGTCTTGCAGAATTGATAACTTCCCACTTCCTGTCAAATATATGTGACTTAATTCTTTCGCTTGTTAGCTGAGTTTTGTAGTGCTAATTTTGGTCAGTTGGCCACCTTGAGCTTCAGAGACCTTTTGTACTTTTCTTCGTAGAATTTTGGGCTTGTGCCTATTTGCAGATACATTGCAGAGAAACTTACATAGTTTATAAGATTTGCCACCTGTTTTCCACTTAGTAGTGTTCCAACGCTTACTCTCACGTTGAACATGTTAATAAACATGTCCCTGTACTTGGTGCACTAGTATCTTGTACAGCAGCAGTATCATGTAGTTTTCTGGTTTATCATTGAGGGCAGGGATTGGGCCTTTAGGTACTCCAGAGCTGTGGGCACAATGCTAAAATCCAAGCCGTTAAGCATTTTGTCAGTCAGTTTGTTGACTGTATTCACACCTGCTCCTCCTAAGTACTAGGGTGGTTGAGTGCTGTCTTGCCTGAGCATCTAGGTATAATTTTTTCCAGCTCCCCCAACCACTGCCATGTTAATGTTTGACAAGTACTTAGTGATAAACTACTGCATGCCAAGCACTGCCTGAAATTTTGAGGATACAAAGCTGGATACATCAAGATTCCAGACTCCAGGATATTAGAGTGTAAGTTAAGGTTATTGCACACTTACCTAAATAGTTAAAACCAAAACAAACATCAAATAATACCTTACATGAAATTGAAAACTCAGATTTTATCAGATGTACTGGGTAAGGATTTCAACATCTCTTGGAGATACAACCTGTCTCACCAGGTGAGCCTAGCCAAAGAATCACTTTGCTTCTCTACCTTGTCACTGTAGGGCTATGTAAAAGTAAACTTAATGACATCACTTTTGTTCCTTAGGGAATTACACGAAAAGCCAACTCTCATTTTCTGGATATTTGCAAGGTACAATCCTTTTCTTTGTAAAGCCAAACAGATTATTCCAAAGTAAGACTCTATTACAAATTTCTAATACTTTTCTCTACCTTTACAACATAGTACTTAAAGCCAGTCAAGGACTTGGATTTAGGATCTGCTCCTGAAATACTGATTCAAATATTGAGTATCTTCCTTAATCTCACTGAGAAACTGGAAAGTCTGGAGACTCAATCCACTTCAATCAACCTTTCTCAGAAGCCCCTGTGAGCCAGGTGTCATGCTGGGCTCACACACGGGCCACGATCTTGCCATCTGCAGCCCTCACACCAAAGCAACCACCAGACTGGTTGGTCACTCCTGGCTTAGTCACTCCAAGCTCTCACCCGTGCAGTGAATGGGGGACAAATCGGGAGCTCTGTTCTCAAGTCTCGGCATTTTAAAGGCAGCAATAAGAGATCAGTTGATTTTGAGGGCTCTGCAATTCCACTTACTGTATACAGTGCCAAATCCACATTAATAACATTTTTCATTTCCTTCTACTCAAGGTTTACCCCCAAAGGTTCTAGAATATAGAGTGGAATTGCTTTCCCTTTACCTCCTTCTCTTCATTTGCCACACTTCCCATCTCCAAGTGGATAAATGAAAGTAAAATCAAAATCCTTTCCTGTAAAAAAGCCAGGAGGCTACAGGTCAAATGAATGTTTTTGGAGCTGGTGATTTTGGTTTTTGTAATAACCTCTGCAAATAACTCAGAAATTCCGTTGAGCTTACCTGGTGGTGCACACCTGTAATCTTAGCATTCTGGAACCTTCTTAACTTTCTCACCGCACCAAACCTAATACCACCTCTCCGTTCCCTTCACTGCCAACTCGCGCACACCACGAACCTGCCCAAGATGCTGTTTATCTTAACTGGTTATTTCCTTTCTCATCGATTTCCCAGCACGTCTTTTCCTCCAGCAAGTCTTTAATCTCCTCCCATCCTCAGTATGAAAGGAATGATAAAAATGTCCGTCTAAATTACCATTAAATTTAAAAAACTCTGTTATTAAATTTTCAGTAAGAACAGATCCCATGAAATACAAAAATAAAAATTCCAGCATTATCCGTTGTCATAAAACATATTTTCAATTGTTTTTCTGAACACACCTAAGAATTTTAATAACGTTTATTGTACTTTATGTGCCAACCATTGGTAAACCCTTTTTGTTATCTTAGATTTCTCAAATTCGAAAAAATAACATCCCTTTTTGAATGTGCCTGAAGTTGTTTCTGCCTCCTGTATTTCTATTCCATTGATTCCCAAGGCTGTTTTTTGTTTTGTTATTTGGTACTGGGAATGGAACTCAGGACCGTGCTGAGCTGTATCTCTGTCCCGTTATCCCTTTTTGATAAGCGAGAAACTCGGGTTCAGGTTAAGTAAATTGTTCAAAATCACAAAACAAATGGCAGGTGATATTCCCATCCATTTTTTAAACTATGACAAATTCCCAGTTTCTTGAATTGCTAGTTCTTCAGGAAAAGTCCAGTAACACTGTCATTGCTCACTGAACAGACAACTTTCCTTCTGTATATTGTCTAAATTATACATAACTTAGGATCCCCTGTTAGTTTCTAATGGAAGTCTGCATGGTTTGGGCTCTTCCTTTACTGGTTAGGCGAGACTGAGTTAGGCGTTACTGTTTCTGAGAAACAAAATGTCTTCCACATTTGTCTATAGAGGGGAGAGGGGACACAGGGTCTCGTTATGTTTCCCAGACGGGCCTTGACGTCACACAATCCTCCCTGCCTCAGCCTCCTCCACTTCTGAATTTCAGGGGCACGGCACATCACCCAGCTGTAAGGCTGGAGAAAGCTACTGAATCCCAGCGCTGTTTCTCACATTTCACAATAAACGTTCAGGGGACGTTTGCTAGGTGTACTTACAGACGACCAGAACCTTCTGAATTCTTACTCGTATTCAGGCTCGTGAGTTTGGCCGTCAGCTGTAAAAGGTTTCCACAAGAAGGTTAAGAACACCGTCCTTTAGGGTATGAAAAGAACTTGCAAACGAGCAATCCCACAACACTGAAGAGAGGCGACGCAAAAGCAACTGTAAGTCTTCGTTTATCATGTAGGTCTAACGAGAAATTCGGCCAGTGTTGGAATGATCATACAAAACTAATCTTTGGGTTTCTGTCCGGTTCCGCCCTCGGTACCAAGCGCTAACTCGAAGTGCCTTCAGTGGTCAATTCACTAAGCTCAGACAATGTCAGTGGCAAGTACTTTGAGAGCTTGTTTGGAGGCTTTAGCAGGGGAGCGGAGCTACTCGTACACCCTTGACTGAGAAACGTTCGTCCTCTATCGGAGGTGGTTGTCCTCTTCGACCGAGCGCGCAGCTTCGGGAGGGACGCAGTTGGAGCGTTGAAGGAGGAAGAGGATACCCGCCTAGCCAGCCAGATCAGCCGAATCAACCCTGGCGATCAATGGGGTGACAGATGTCGCAGCCAAATCACCCTCACATCCGAGGAAGGTACTTTGAAACTACCACGTGGGCCCCAGACTTCCGAGTGCCCCGTGCTTCCGCCGGAAGTGCCTTGCTATAGGAAGTGACGATTCTGGGTGGACCGAGGGGCTGTACGGTCTCTTTCTTTGCACGCGGTTGAGGAGATCGGTCGGCCTCGCAGCGCGTGCTGAGTGATGCCGGGAAAACTTCGTACTAACGCGGGTTCGGAATCAGACACGGCTATGGAAAAGAAAGGAAACGAGAAGGTGATACCCAGCGACCTGAGGCGAGGCAGGGCCCGCCCGGGACGCCGAGAGGAGCGGGCCCTGGGGTTCCGAAGAGGTGGCGGTCCTGGGAGCGCGTGGCAGGCAGTGAGGACCCGCGCGTCCGGGCCGGGCGGACGTCTGAGGCGGTGCTGGCCCTGGCCACGGAACACCTTGCCCTCCGGACCGCCCTGTCGCGCGAACCTCTCAGTCTAGAGCATCGGCGAGTCCGGGACGCCGGGCGCGCGGAGCTGGGCGCTTGCGCTTAGGCCCCAAGTCCTTGCATGCGTGAGCGTGCGCGGAGGGAATTGTAAATTGGGGGAAAGTGGGGACTGAAACTTTAGACTGAGGATGGGTTTTTCTTAAACCCATCTACACACGTGGCGGCGTCTCCAGTGACTTTTCCCTTGTAGTAAGGGAAGTACAGTTTGTCTTCTGTAAACAGCCCGTAGATGAGGTAATTCGCGTCCTCTTAGTGCGTACTGGCCGCATCTCCCGTGGAAGTGTAGTGACATGCTGGGGTGTTACCCTATTTCTTCTTTTTTTTTGGTACCGGGAATCGAACTCGGGACTTGGTAGCCGTCTGGTTCTTGACTGTTACGGCATTGATAGCGTTTAACTATAAGTTTATTTTAAGGTAAAATCTGTGGAAACGAAGATTGTCCCTAAACTCTTGTTTTACAAGACTTAACGGGGCTGGCCATATATCTCAGTGGCGCAGCGCCTGCCTGGCAAGCGTGAGGTCCTGACTTCGATTCCTGATACCCCCAAAAAGCAAAAAATATGACTTGAGTGTTTTTTCCTTGCTTTTTTTGGGCATTGTAGGCAGTTTAGGGAGCACACAGGTTTGTTACCCACCGGTAGGAATGTAGTGATCGTGGTTTACCGTCCGCATGGATGTGTTCAGTTGTGGGATAGCTGAAGTGTGAGCATGTGTCAGAGAGATTACCTTTAATCTGTGGTTTGAGAGGAGAAACAGGGCCTGAAGTTTTAGGGACGCAGATTTTTAGTTCAATGTAATGTCCACACCTGTGTGATTGATAGCGGGCTACAGCACTTGTCTATTGTAAGTTTTGAGTAATATGAAAAGTTGGAGGGGATCATAAACTTAAAGTAACACCTGTCATCTGTGTCTGGTTTAGGTTTGAGGTTGCTTGACTTTAAGTATGTTCTCTTCTTGTTTTTTCGCCATGGGATGAGATACTGAATTTTTTTTCCCACATTAAGTGTATTTGTTAATTCATCTTCTCTTGTGAGATGGGAGAAGTGCAGGTATTATGAATCTGTTACTTGTTAAGGAATTTTACCAGGGAGAAGAAAATCTGCTTAACATATTTGGCATTACTTCTGTATGGAAATTAAATTTGGACAGTATTAATCACTGTGTATAGTATTTAGCACCTGTTGGAGAGTCCTTTGAGCCACTTCAAATCTCAGGAAAATTTGGCTTTACAACAGTTTTACCAATATGAGATCACTAGGTACTTTACTAAGGGGCACTCTTGGTTTTCAAAGATGATAAAATTATTATTGATGGATAATACAAGTGTATAGATGCATTGTTCAGTATCTGTATTTTCTCTGAATTTTTCAGAAAGGTAGAAAAGAGAGGCCAAAATCTGACAAGACTGAGGAGTCACCAGAAGGAAAGGAAGAAGCTGTTTCTTCCAAAGCTAAAAGTATTAGGAAGAAAGCAGGGCCTTCTGAGGTTGACATGAATCCTTCTAAGTCCAAAAAGGCCAAAAAGCAAGAGGAGACACCTCAAGATGAAGTTATTCTCCCAAAAACCAAAAGTACAAAAAAACAAAAGGAGCCCATTGAAGAGAAAGTTGTCTCTCCTAAAATCAAAAAAGCAATAAAAAGTAAGGAGCCTTCTGAAGATGACATAGGTGCTCCTAAGCCAAAAAAGATGAAGAAAGAAAAAGAAGTGAATGGAGAAATTGAAGAGAAAAGCCCCAAACTGAAAAATGGTTTCTCTCATCCAGAAGCTGATTCCAATGATCCTGCCAGTGAAGAAAGTAACAGTGAGATAGAGCAGGTATAGTTGGACTTTTAATAGGTTGACTGTATCTTTCATTGTTTAAAGAAAATAAATAGGTATTTACTAATCATACTATCTTATTAATAGAAGGAAATTTGATGTAAGCACTTCATGGATGGGTACCTTGAGCTATAGGATGAAAATCTCAGCCTCCAAAGTGCTGGGATTATAGGCGTGCACCACTATGCCTGGCACTAGTCCATGTTTTCTGTTGATCTGTATGGAGGATGTTGCTGTGTGAAAGGACTAATGACCTGTTCAACAGTATTGTTGGTTTAAGATGGTTATAGGGTAATTCTTACTTGAAACTGAAATCTGCCTTTACTAGTCAAAACACAGTGAATTTACAGAATGTATTTGCTACCATTTTCTTTTGGTAGGGCTTTATAGATACTATGAAATTTTCCTTTTTTAGATCTTAACCTGTACCAAAGTTTGTGGGGTTTTTTGGTTGATTTTAAACTAATGTATTTAGAAGAGTTGTTTTAGAATAAGCTGTTTCTTTCTCACAAGGCCTTTATTAATCTATATGTATTACTGATTGCTGCTGTGGTGCTTTACTTGATAGGAAATACCTGTGGAACAAAAAGAAGGTGCTTTCTCTAATTTTCCCATATCTGAAGAGACTGTTAAACTTCTGAAAGGTAATAGTCTCGGGTATATTTTATAATGTTAGAGGAGATATTATTTGGGAGCATTTTAGCATTTTTGTTCAGCTCAACCAGAACACTTTAACCAGGGCACATTCTCATGGTAGGACAATATATGCAACAATGAAATGAATTAGACCAGTATACTCAGAATAGAACTGTGATAGTGATAGTCTTAGCTGCCTCAAGATTAAAATTTATTCTGCATGGAGAACTGTAATGATTTGATAGTGCTGATAGCATTAACCTGTTAGTTAACACTTCTTATACATGAGTCACCTCTGGGTTAGCGATACCAGGCTGGCCCAGAACTCAGCAGCCTATATGTCGATAGTCTCTACGGTTCCAGATGCTCCACTAGGTATTTTCAGAATCAAGTGTAGACCAGCTGGATTGCAAAGAAGCAGATTTTTAAGGTTCATACTGTCCTGAGCTTTTAGGGCAAGTGGCTTAATCTCTTGAAATAATAAATATTTAATGTAATTTAACATCTTAAAGTTAAGTACTTTTCAGATTCTCCCAGAATGTATTTGAACTTGATTCTGTAGATAGTGATCAAGAGGCAGAATTCCTATATTCTATAATACCACAAATATGATTTGCTTCAGTCTTTGGATGTGCTGGTATTTCAGGAATTGCACTTAGAGTTGGGGGTATAGCTTATTGACAAGTTACATGCTTTTTTTTTTAAGGCTACGGTATGCTTAGTGTGCAAAAGCCTCTGGGTTTGATTCCCAGCACCTCCCCTTAAAAAAAAGAATTTGTGATAACATGATTGATTTATTCACAGCTCGAGGGGTGACCTTCCTGTTTCCTATACAAGCAAAGACCTTTCACCATGTCTATAGTGGAAAAGACTTAATTGCACAGGCGCGGACAGGCACAGGAAAGACTTTCTCCTTTGCCATCCCTTTGATAGAGAAACTTCAGGGGCAGCTGCAAGACAGGAAGAGAGGCCGTGCACCCCAGGTAACTAACTTAAATACATATCAGGCTCCAAGTCAGCACAGAGAAAGCATTTTAGGGGCCCTGGTTTATGTCCTACTATTTAATTTGGTTTCCCCTTAAAGTCCCCCTTATGTTTACTGTGAATCATTATCTGAAGTTAAAGTATTGTGATCTGTCCCATGTTTGTGATCCACAGTTACTAATGTTCATCATACTCCCTTTAAATTTTTGGGTATGCCTGGGGTTGTGGCTCTTGGGTTTGGTTACATATTTTTGGCAATACTTGTCTAGAAAGAGAAAGTACTTTGAGTAGAGGAGCTCTCTTGACTATAGGTTTTGGACCCTGGCTGCCTGAATTTAAATCCAGGTTCCACCTCTAAGTAGCCTTTTGGTTTGGTCAGATAATCCACTTCAGAACAATTCAACATAGAGGCAGAGGCTAGTAAACTGGAACTAAGGTTCCACAAAACTGACTGATCTGGATTACATTAGTACAGACTGGAGTATGTCCTGATGCAGCAGCAAGCTATCATCACTGACAGAAGAAAAAACCATGATAGCAGTTAAAATCTCATATGCCGCACTTAAGAAGAAATAGAATTGCAAAAGGGAGCTCTAGTGAGAAAGAGGTTAATTCTAGGAAAATATAAGATGTCTTGTTAACAGTACGTGGGGCCGGAGCATGGTAAAGGGGCAAGGAAGAGGTTTGGCTTAAGTGACAGGGTAGTGATGCCTTTCATAAGAGGAGGATTAAGAAGGGCCAATATTAATAAAATTCAGACAAAGGATGGAATAGAAATAAAAGAATTTAAATGTATATGTATGCCTAATTTTGTAATTTTAGGTAAAGAAGTCCCTTTATTAATTTACATGTTCTCTCTTTGTATTATTTGAGTAACGTAGATGTTCTGGCCTATTATAAAGGAATATTTATGTGCAAAAAATAATCTATGTCAAAAGATTGTTGTGAGGGTTGGTTTTTTTTTTTGGTCTTTTTTGTCTTTTTGAGACAGGGTCTCGCTTTGCAGTTCAGGTTGGCCTTGAGCTCACTTTGTAGCCCAGGCTGGTCTCTAACTCACAACCATCCTCCTGCCTCAGCCTCCTAAGTGCTAGGATTACAGGCGTGTGCCACCATGCCCAGCTGTTGTGAGAATTAAATGCATATAAACTAGGGTCCAAGCATCAATATTAGTTATGTTATTGTCAACAGCATAGCTTTTTGCTCGGGTTGCTCTTTTCTTGAAATGGTGCTCCTTGAAACTTGCTGTCCCCCCAGGTAGCTCCATGGAGCTCTCCTTGAGCACCACGTGTTTAGGTACTTCTCTTCTGATTGGTATGATCACCAACTTTTCTTCTGAATATATTTATCAGGAGCTGTATTATACTTACAGTCCTTTTGCATACACACAGCACATTGCAAAACCTGTACCAGATACATTTCAGAATGAACAGAATAAATTGAATTTTCAGGTCAATTCCAACATAGTTGAGAAATAAATACTGTACAATACTTGAAATTCAGTGGGTTTTTCTCTTTCAGGTACTTGTTCTTGCTCCTACAAGGGAGTTGGCACATCAAGTAAGCAGAGACTTCAGTGACATCACGAAAAAGCTGGCAGTGGCTTGTTTTTATGGTGGAACGCCATATGGAGGTCAAAGTAAGTAAATTCAAAAATAGGAGAATGCCAGACATGCTGGCACACACCTGTAATCCCAACACTCAGGAGGCTGAGGCAGGAACAGTATTGCAAGGTCAAGGCCAGCCTGAACTGCATAGTGAAACCCTGTCTCCAAAAGACACACACACAATATAGAAGGAAAATGGCATCTATTTTGGTTTATGTAACTGAATTCCTTGACACCTGTCTTCTCTACCTGCCCAGTAGTTTATGGTGCTTCTCTTTTGCCATTATTTAAAGATGGTTGTGAGCTTGGTCCTGAGTGATACTGGCAAAATCCTGTATATGATTCTTAGAACTTACACATTTTCTGTCAGTGTTTACCTAAAGACTGCAAAAGTATCTTGTTGAGCACAAGAGGACAGAATCTAGTAGAGCCCTGAGGACAAGAAAATCAGAATTCAAGTTGCCCTCACCCCCCAACCCATACCCGGGAGTCAAACTCAGGACCTTGCGCTTGCCAGGCATGCATTGTGCCACTGAGCTATATCCTGGGCTCAAGGTTACTCTTTATATATGCTTCCTTCTTGCTGGAGGCTAGAGGCCTAGTGTTGTAGGCCTCAGCCCATTACTACTTTCTTGTCAGGACTTTGCAGCTTTATTATGCAGAGTGGTTATGAAAGTCATGAAGGAATTTAAAAGTCTCAGCATTAGAATGCAAAGGTTATATTTATTTTTTTCTAGCTTTGGTGAAATAAGCTCAGGCCTTTGTGGAAAAGGTTGTGTGTGACTTTATGCTCAAGTTGCTTACTTCTGGTTTAGTTTTCTTGTCTATAAAAGAAGGCTACTAAATATACCCTACAGGGATGTTGTGAGAATTGAACAGGATAATATATGTACAGTGCCTAGTGTATGATCTCTGGGCTACAACAGCAACTCAATTAAAAAGTTGCATGATTACCATCTCATTCCAGTTTTATTGAAAACCTCTACTTTCCCAGTATTTTTATACTTTGTTAAAATATTTGCTCTAGTCTATTTGATCCTTCCAATGCCTTATAGAAAGTTCCTATTTAAAATTATTACTTTCCCTCTAAAACTTCGACATTTTCTACCGGCCAAAAGAGTCTTCTTTCATGATGCTACCATCCATAATAGGAAAATGCACCATGTATCCCACTGGTGCGTTTTCCTATCATGTCACTTAGTACCATGGACTGTCACTTCTTAAAATGTTTTGCCTACTAGATTAGGAACACCTTTACTGTCTCTATTACTTAGCATATCATTTTGTAGCAGTCTAATAAGTATTTTGAGTGAAAATACATTCAAGTAGTACCCTAGCCTAGTAAAAGAATTAGTATAAAACAGCAAATCTTTTTATTGATTTTCTTTACAGTTGAACGAATGCGAAATGGGATTGATATCCTGGTTGGAACTCCTGGTCGTATCAAAGACCACCTACAGAATGGCAAGCTGGATCTCTCCAAACTTAAGCATGTTGTCCTGGATGAAGTTGACCAGATGTTGGATATGGGTTTTGCTGATCAAGTGGAAGAGATTCTTTGTGTGGCATACAAGAAAGGTAAACACCCAAATCAAGGAATTGATAGAAAGGAAGGGTGGCGATGAAAGTAGTCTTGTAGGAGATAAAGGAAGCCTTAGGAAATTGGAAGGCAGCTTAATTTTATTAGGGAAAACCTGGGAAGTTTTTTTTTTTAAGTCATGATTTATCACCTAACTACAGTGGGGAATAACTGGGAAAGTGAAAGAAAAATTAAATATTCTCTCGGTTTATTTTGCTTTTGCTGCATTCCCAGTGTTTCAAGTGTATGTACTAATTATAATCTTAGCTGTACATACTATTATTTAACATAATGCTCTGAAAGGTGACAATGATTCCACCACCTACCAGTTTTTGTTTTTGTCTTTTTACCCCACATAAATTTGTTTATAGTCGCACTCGTGAAGGTAGATTTCTTCACACCTCAATATAAAAAGTAGATTCTTTAGATTTCCAGAAGTAGAATTACTTAGTTAGAAGTTGTAAATAATGGCTAGGGATGTGGCTCAGTAGTATAGCACTTGCTTAGCATGTAGTCCCTAGGTGTCATCCCCCCAAGAAAAGTTGTAATGGTTTGTGCTTCTCATATGTTGTGGAATTGTTTACACTGCCATTTAAAATGATGAGAATGCAGTGGTGCTCTTAAGTGCAGGCAAACAAAAACAATAACTGATCTCAACAAGTAAATTGGGATTCTGAATTCATAAAATATTAAGAAAATACTAAAAAGTATAAAGATACAGAATCTGTGGGTTTTCTTATAGGTTATTTGTTTAGAGAGCTTTACTGGTTGGTTATTAAACTAGGTATAATGTACTTGTACTATTGCAGGGATTCTTTTTAGTATGTGGTCCTGGGGATTGAGCCCATGTCTTCACATTGGGCTGCATCTCTGACCATTTTTTAAATTGCTAAATTGGCTAGTCTGGGCTTAAATTTACAATCCTCTTGCGTTAGTCTTCTGAGTAGCTGGGGTTACATGTGTGTGCCACTGCACCCTGCTTTCAGGGTTCTTTACATAATTATTTCAGTATTTCTTTGCCCATTGAAAATTTTGTGTTTGATGTATTTTGTGTCCTCAGTACGTGGGTTGGCCTCCTGTAGTTGATGGATGTTGGTAAACCCTCGAGGTACTGGGTGAGGTGGAATACTCTGTAGGCTTGTTTGAATTATTCATGCTGACTTCTTTTTCCCCCCCAAAGATTCTGAAGACAACCCTCAGACATTGCTTTTTTCTGCAACTTGCCCAGGTTGGGTATTTAATGTTGCTAAGAAATACATGAAATCTACATATGAACAGGTGGACCTAATTGGTAAAAAGACTCAGAAAACAGCAATAACTGTGGAGGTAAAGGATTTAACTTAGTTGCTGGAATTATAAAATCTGGTAATATTTGTTTCCTGTCTAAGAAAGTATTAAGACTGGCAAATTCAAGCCTTTTTTCTAGGTAAATATAGTACTAAATCCATATGAGGAGCCACATAAAGATGTATTTCTAATTGATTTGCATATAGTATCAGTGTTGTTTGTTTCATTTAGTTTTTGAGATAGGGTCTCTCTATGCACTTCAAGCTAGCCTCAAACTCACTGTGATCCTCCTGCCTCAGCCTCCCAACTGCTGGGATTACAGGTGTGCAATGCCACACCCAGCAGTACCTGTTTTCTAAAATTCATCATCTAGTACCCTGATTTCAAAATCATTTGGGGGTTTTTTGTTTTGTTGGAATCATTTGTAACCTAAATATATCTGAACTACATAAATTAAGAAGTTACGCTTACAATTGAAATACTAGTGGGCAGCAGGGAAATTTAACGTCTTTTCTTATGGCTATTTTCATCTTGGGGTGTGGTACCTAGATGAATTCCTTTCATCCAAGGAGTAGACCTGTACGCTGACTACAGATTTTATATGGATGAAGGGGAAGAATACAGAGAAACTTCTCATGTAATATTCTTAATTTCCTGTCAGAATCTGGAGCATGGCATTTCTTCTCCTGTTTTCCAGTTGAGTCAGAAAATTAAGCCTAATGTTTGGATAAAAGAGGGGCGGGGGACAGATCATGTTGCTTTTTACATGAGTGGCATATTTACAGTGATACTTCAGTTGTTGGACTCATTGTGTTCCAAATTCATATTTGAACATCAAAAAGTAAGAAATAATGGAAAATCAATTAATTGGTTCTGAGACCCAAAAATTACACTTAAATTTTTATTTTTCTAGGACTTTAACAAATTTTGCAATGTTTTCTTTGGAGCCATGTTGAAGATATTTTACACAATTAAAATAGGAAAAAACAAACCCCACAATGATGCTTGTTTTAATGCACTAACATAAGCTCTGTATGTTATCTGGATGAGAGCAGTGCTCAGACTGAAGGTCACCTCTTCATGTCCAGAGCGAGATTTGACAAGTGACTCACTCTCAATCCATGTAGGTTTTTTTCAAGTCAGATTTTTGGTTCAACTATTGAGCAGGGTTACAAACACTGAGCAGATTTTTGTTTTTTTAAGTCAAACTTTGCTGTTCAAGTAGTGGAAAGTTTGAGCTTGGTGCCATTCAACAATGAGGTATCGTACTTTTGCTGTGTTGTCTAAACAGTGGTAGCAGTTTGCTCTGTCAGGCTTCAGCAGTTGTTTTCCTATGTGACTACATAGACGGTTAGAATTGAGTGGGTATTTTAGGTTCCGCAAAGGATTACTAAACAGATGTTTCTTCTTAAAAGCATCTGGCTATCAAGTGCCACTGGACTCAGAGGGCAGCAGTTATTGGAGACGTGATCCGAGTATACAGTGGCCATCAAGGGCGCACTATTGTCTTCTGTGAAACCAAGAAAGAAGCCCAGGAGCTGTCACAGAATGCATCAATAAAGCAGGTTGGTCCTTCTCATTCCTGAGAAGCTGGGGCAGTAACAGCCCACTGTCACTGTTAGTATGTCTGCTTACTTGTGTTTTTCATTCATCCTGTAACTTCTACTTTGTTTTAGGTTAGGTAAAAGGAATCTTATTTCTAAGGATGTACATTAGAATTTACCTAATCCATCAGCCTCAGCTTACAGATGAGGAAAGGTGGGTGCACACCTAAAGCACTGACAGTTTAGGGTTAGTCACTCCTGTGTGGTGTTCTTAACGTTAGCATCATTAATTTAATTGCTGAGGATTTGGAAATAATTTGAAGGTTTGTCAATGTTCTATTTTCTCCTTTTGTAATATTCTTGGCAGGAATGTCACCAAAATATGAGTGTCTTTTCTTAGGACTAATTGAGCAGGTATTGTTGGATCTGGTATTAGGCCGATTAATTTTTTTGACAGGATGCCCAGTCATTACATGGAGACATTCCACAGAAGCAAAGGGAAATCACCCTAAAAGGTTTTAGAAATGGTGACTTTGGAGTTATGGTGGCAACCAACGTTGCAGCACGTGGATTAGATATCCCTGAGGTTGACTTGGTTGTACAAAGCTGTCCACCTAAGGTATGTATTTTATACCTGGATTTTATTTTGTTTCTTTTGGATATAAAACATTTGTTGTGCTTATTACATGTGGTTAGTAGTAGCAATCTCTTGAGTGCTAGGAGGTAAGGGTGATTATGAAAATGAACCTGTTATGTGTGACCCTCCTCTTGGAACTGACAGCTGGTATGTTAGAGGTTGGAAAGATAGCTTCTGCTTCAAGTCCTAGGAGGCTTCACGGAGATGATACTTTTTTGTGTGGGCCCTTGGAAGTTGGTAGAACTTAGTTGAGGGTGACTATAGGATATGCACATGTTATGAGCTGGAAGAAAGAAAAGGCCTGGACTCAGTAACCTCTGTGGTTCTAATTGCTGAGGGATTATGGAAACTTTTGGGGAGGGTCCTGAAGCCGTTTATGTGATACAGATGGTGCTTTGACCTTAATATAAATAAAAGCCAGTCTAGCTGAGTGTGGTGGTGCATACCTATAATCCCAGCATTCAGGAGGCTGAGATGGGAGGATTTTGGGGAGTTCGAGGTCAGCGTGAACTATACAGTGAGACTTGTGTCTCAAAAAGACATAAACAAACAAACAAATAAGTAAAAGTCTAAACAAGTCTGTTCCCAACACTACCAGTGTGAATATTCCTTAACTTTCCCCCAGATCCCTCATTGACTGCTTTCAGGCTGGGTATGGGTAACATACGACTATAATCCCTGCTACTCAAGAGGCTGAGGCAGGGTTGAAAATTCCAGGCAACTTAGATCCTATCTCAATATTAAAAGTCTTTTTAAAAGGCTGAGAATGTAGCTTAGTGCTTCCCTGGGTTCAATTTTGAGTGCTGCTTTCCTTCTGCTGCATACAGTGACAGAAAAAGTACCTGATTATTATGAATTTGTCTTTTTCTTTCTTTTTTTTTTTTTAAGTTTTATTAAACCCAGTGCCTCACTCATGGTAGGCAAGCAGTGTACCACTAAACTATATATCCCTTATCCCTCATTGATTCTACAAAGATAATCCCATAAGTATGGTGATGTAGACATTGCCTCATGAGCCTATAGACTTATGCTATCCAATAGGATAACTACCTGCCACGCGTAGCTGTTGAGCACTTCGAAATGTGGGTAGTCTAATTGACATGTATTATCTCAGCTGAAAGCTGGATCTTAATTGGGAGCCAAGCATGGTGGCTCACCCTGTAATCTCAACACTTAGGGGGCTGAGAAAGGAGGATCTCAAGTTTTAAGCCAGTGAGACTTTTGTCTTAACTGGAAGCAAAAAAAGTTGGTAACTTGTTTTGTTTCTTTTTTTTCTGGTGCCAGTAATCAAACTCAGGACTTCGTGCTTGCCAGGCAGATGCTGTTCCACTGAGCTCTATCCCCGGCCCAGTAACTTGTATTTCTGTAGGTAGCATATTGAGTTGATAAGGCTTTAAGTACATGTAGTTAAATAAACAGTTAAAATTAACTTAATCCTCTTTCAAAAACTTATGATTACTCCTTGAGTTCAAAAATACCTATCTGCCTCTGTTGGGCATGTGCTATTTAGAGACTGCTATATATGCAGATTTGCTTGGAATGCTAGTGTCCTCCCTGCTGGGGAATATAGCTCAGTGGCACAAGCACATGCCTGGCAAGCACAAGGTCCTGAGTTCGATTCCTGGTACTGGAAAAAATTTTTTAAAAAGGTCAAGCTCCCAGCTGCCTCCACTGTTGGTCTTCACTGACCAGGTTTTCTGAGCTGCTGGGATGTGCACCTCTTTGCTGTATCACTCACACATTTTGCTTTGACAGGATGTAGAGTCCTACATTCATCGTTCTGGGCGGACGGGCAGAGCTGGAAGGACAGGGGTTTGCATCTGCTTTTATCAGCACAAGGAAGAGTATCAGTTAGCCCAAGTGGAGCAGAAAGCGGTAAAACTATTTTCGTTTTACTCCTCAGTTATGTAGACTTCTAAAATCAGTCTTTGGTTTTTTTATTCAATTTTTATTAACTTTTAAGTTGTTATTTTTATTTCTATCATGTGGCCACGACTGAAAGGTTATTAGATATGTATGTTTATGTATTGTCCTATCACATAGTTACTTTAAAATAACTGTATTTTAAAAAGGGAGTTTGTTTTTCAATGCGGGAAGCAATTTTCAGACAAAGATAATGTGAACATAAGGACAGAGGTATCAAAAGGATAAGGGAGAGACTTAATTTTCCTTACAGAGTTTAAATAATATATATGCAGATACTTCCTTCGCCAGGAGGTGAAGGCTGATCTCCTCCTCACCCTGCCCTCAGTGACTTAGAGTGTGGTGGGTGGGGAGGACTTCACAGTATACACAGCCCAGGGTACAATACCAGGGCCAGGTGACCAATTCTCCCTCAAAACATATGAGCCACATCTAAGCATAACAATACTGATTTCTTAGTTTTAACAAGTATACCTGGGTACCATAGGGTGTAGCTAGCTGGAATTTGGTGCATGCTATCCAGGAACTCTATGTATTGTCTGTGCAGTTTGTATGTACATCTAAAACTAAAAGCTTATTTAATTTTTTAAAAAGTCAGGGTATATCATGTATGGGTACAAGTTCCATATGATAAATGTGATCATTTTGTATATCTAAACTGTACCAATAAACTTAATAATGATAACAAAACAAAAATAAAAGCTTATTTAATGTAACTTTATTTTTAATTAACAAGTACAGTGTTTCATAGATATAAAAATATTGGGAGCTTACTAATCTTGATGAAAATTACTAATGGCCATTATATATTATGTTATGGGTTTTCTTATAGGGAATTAAATTTAAACGAATAGGAGTCCCTTCTCCAACAGAAATAATAAAAGCTTCTAGCAAAGATGCTATCAGGTATGTTCCCTGTTGTCACTAAGGTCTGCGTCAGTGCTCGTGCTACATGGTTAACGTAACTACGTATAGTACAGATTTCGGCTTTTTCTTTGCAGTGCTAGGGATCAAGGTTTATGTTCTTTATTTGATATTTCTAACAGTTGAGAATCTGCTTATAAAAACAGTCCGACTGTCCAAGTAGAATTTGATGAAGTAAATGTCCTCATTTCCCCTTGTCTCTGCCCAGTTTGGTTTATTTTAGATATTTTAAAGAATGGTATCTCAGATGTGTCAGTGCTTCACATCTATCACAGCTTCTCTTTCAAATTTTCATTAAATTAGTCCCCTATATGGTAGAATAAAAACTGATTGATTTTTGTAGTGCTGGGGATTGAACCCAGGGCCTCGTGTGTGCCATATTTCCAGCCATTTATTTATTTATTGCTTGCTTTGGGGATGGGGTGTCTTCCTATGTATTTTTGGCTGGCTTCAAGTTTGTGGGGATTGTCCTCCCTCAGCCTCTGCAATCCTGAAATTATAACCATATGCCAACATGACCAGCTCTCTGGCCGTTTTTAAAAATTTATTTTGGGGTTGGGGATATAGCTCAGTGGCATAAGTGTTTGCCTGGCAAGCCTGAGGTCATGAGTTCAATTCCCAGTACCAAAAAAATAAATTGTTTTGTGACAGTGTCTCACTAAACTGTCCGGGCTGCCCTTGAATTTGGAATCCTCCTGCCTCAGCATCCTGGGTAGCTGAGATTATAGGCATGTGGCACCACACCAGGCTTAATCATTTCTTTCAACCTATAATAAATACCTAGATGGTGAGAAGTGGGTTAAACTGTCAGTGTAGGTGTTATAGGCATTGGGCATTATTTTGTGGGATTGTCCTACACACTGAAGGTATATTTAGCTGTTTTGGATCCCTGACTGTTGTCTCTGTGCAGCATGCTCTTGGAAGTGGAATTATGGAAACCAAAAACCATTTCCCGTCTGTCTCCTAGTGGTGGGCTACATCCCCTGCTATGGAGTTACTGAGTGTAAGAATCATTCTCAGAGTGTTTTTTACATTTACTACTATAGATGTGTGAAGTACTCAGGTTAAAAAGGCTTCCCAAGAACCTTTGTGATGACAGGATGCTTGCCTTAAGAGAGCACTGAACTGGACCAAAGTATCAGATCTTGCCTTAGAGAGCAACAGGCAAAATACAGGAAAATAAATACTCCCTTGAGCCATGTCTTTTGTTTTTATTTTTGGTGCCGGGAATTAAACTCAGGACCTTGCACTTGCTATCTTGAGCCATATCTGAAAGCATTCTTCAGGAGAGAAAAGAGGGAAGCAAGCACAGAAATAATCATTGAGTTGAAATTTATGGGTATAGCTGTTCTCAAGCTTAATTGTGACTAGACTCAAAATATACAATTAAAGAATCATTTGGCATCGGGTATGGTAGTGCATGCTTGTAATCCCAACACTTCAGGAGACTGACAGTACGATTACAGATTTGAAGCCTGCTTTTCGGCAAGTTATGAGATCCTGTCTCAAAATAAAAGGCTGTAGATAGCTGTGTGAAGGTCCTGGATTCAGTTCCCAGTACCTGGAGAAAAATTATTTGGTCTGTAGATGTATTACTTTAAGTGTATCTATTGTAAATTTTTGTCTTTTTGAGATAGGGTCTTGCTATGCAGTTCAGGCTGGCCTTGAGCTCACGTTGTAACCCAGGCTGGTCTCAAACTCAACGACGATCCTCCTGCCTCCCACCTCCTGAGTGCTGGGATTACAGGCATGCGCCATGATGCCTGGCTGATATATTATAAATTTTTTAAAAGTCAGAAATCTGATGAAAGGAAATGCTAAATAGTGGCATATTTAATAATAGCTTGCTAAAATTCTGCAAATGAAGTTTGTTTTTAAATGGTGACAGTGTTTATTTGAAAAAGTAAAAGTGAAGGCTAAGGCAGAAACTGGCTCTGCAGAGTAAAATTGGGCCAAGTAAAAGGAGCAAAAATTACACCTGAGGATACAGGGCGGGCTGCCTAAGGAAAGAGCCTGACGTGGCTTGCTCGCTCTTTCTTTTGTTCTTTGTTTCTGTCTTTTAAATTGGTTGTACAGGTTGATGGTTTCATTTTATCACATTTGCGCACACACATAGTGGACTTTGATCATTTTCACCTCCACATTACCATTTGGCCCCAACCTCTCCTCTAGTTTCATATTTGGGGGTTCAATGCTTGTATTTTGCTCTTACTCGTTCCCCCATGCTTGGATGTGATTCAGCTTTGAAGTTTTGGTACTGTATGTCATTCCTCTATGTTCATAATTTTGTTTTATTTTGTTTGGTACTGGGAATCAAACTCAGGACCTGGCATTTACCAGACAGGTGCTGTGTCACTGAGCTATATCCCTAGCCCTGCTTGTTTTTTGATTAGGGTCTTATATAGTTTGGGCTACGTTGAACTCATTGTGTAGCCCAGGCTGACCTCAAACTTGTGATCCTCCTGCGTGGTAGAATTACTGGCAATGCCACGACACCTAGCTACTTCCTCATACTTCTGAGAGTCCTGCAAACAAGACTCCCTAGGGTGCCAGTTCTGGAGATTTGGGATTAGATAGCTAGGAAGGACAAAAAGAGACAAATGCTGGTAGATTACAGAGATGGCCTCTCGAGTGGTAGCCCTGTCATAAGAGTATATGATCTCTTTCATCTGTGAGGTGTGGTGATGATTACTACCAAGATAATAGCAACCACCTGTCAAATACATAGTTTCATAAAAGTCCTTGTCTTGAGCTCAGCTTGCACACCTGTAATCCCAGCACTGAGGAAGTTGAGGCAAAATGATCAAAGATTGAGACCAGCATAGGCAACTTAGTTGGACCTGTCTTAAGATAAACATAAACAGGACTGGGGATATAGCTCAGTGGTAGAATACCCTTGAATTTGATTGCTAATACTACAAAAACAAGAAGTCTTTCATGTTAAACCTGATTTAAAGTATCTTTTATTTCAGAGCGTAACTGAAGTATTTTCTGACTCTAAAGTAACACGCTTATAAAACAAAAGCCAGGAGTGGTGGTGCACACTTACAATCCCAGCATTTGAGAAACTGAGGCTAAAAGATTGTCATGAGTTCAAGGCTAGCCTAGACTACATAGCAAGACCCTGTCTCAAAAAAAATAAAATAAAACAAAAAAGTTTAAACATTCTGTTATTTTTTCAAGGTGGAGATTGAACCCGGGACCTTAACGTTAACATGTACCCTCGCCTTTTAAAATTTTTGCTCAGCATGGGCTAAAACTTGGAATCATGCCACAGTCTCCCAGAGTGCTCGGATTACAGAGTCTGACATTACTATTGTCCTTGTTCTTGTTGGTTTCTTGAGACAGGGATTGTCAGCGTGCTCTACCACATATGACTATATCATTGCTTTTAATGATGATACGGCATTTTGTTGTGTGTTTTCATTTTTTCTGTTTATAATGAGACCATGTTAATGCACGGTTAAAAATTATTGGTACCTACATATTATATGTCATGCTGTGGTGTCATCCACTGACCTTTTCCTTAACAAACATACTGTCAACCCCAGGCTTTTGGATTCTGTGCCTCCTACTGCCATTGGCCACTTCAAGCAGTCAGCCGAGAAGCTGATAGAGGAGAAGGGAGCTGTGGAGGCCCTGGCGGCAGCACTGGCCCACATTTCAGGTGCCACGTCAGTGGACCAGCGCTCTTTGATCAACTCAGAGGCGGTAAGCTTCTACACTTTATAATTTGGGGTTTGAGCGGATTTGCAAGGATTCGTTTAAACTTAACAGTTTTTACTTTCTCAAGAAGGTGCTAAATCTATTTACTATCTAATTTAAAAATCAATCAAGACAAAATAGTAGATTCGCGGTTGTAGGGGTTGGGTGGCAAGGATTACAGATGGACACACTACACTGTTTGTGGAGATGAAGTGTTCTGCAATTCCAAATAGTGGTGGTGGATGCAAACTCTTCAAGGTATTTTACAACTGCACTGAGGTGCACATCGAACGTGTATACACATAAATGTTACGTTATTTTGCCATCATGGAAACCTTAGAATATATATGCTTTTATTTCCCTTGTATAGATTGGAGTTTTGAAATTTTTGTTGAGATAATTGTAGATTGGCTTATAGTTGAAAGACATATCTGTGCATGCCTATAATCCCAGCACTTTGGCGGCTAAAAGAGGAGGATTGCCACAAGTTCGAGGCCAGTGTGGATTACACAGCAAGGTCCTATCTCACACACACATACCACATAACATAAAAATCCCTTGTATACTCTGCCCAGTTTCCCTCTGATAATATTTTAGGAAACTCACAACCAGGATATTGACATCAATAAAAGCCACTAGTCTTGCTAAAAGTTCCCTAGCTTTACATGTACTAAATATATGTGTTTATTGTATGCTTTTAGAAAGAACTGTTCCAGGAATACTATGGAATTGTGAGGTTATTTATAATATAAGCTTGTTTTTGAGACTTAATTTTATTCTTTCTTCTGTAAGGGTTTTGTGACCATGATTTTGCGGTGCTCAATTGAAATGCCAAACATTAGTTATGCTTGGAAAGAACTTAAGGAGCAGCTGGGTGAGGATATTGATTCCAAAGTGAAGGGAATGGTCTTTCTCAAAGGGAAGCTGGTAAGGCTGTGTACTTTGTCATAACTTCCCATGGGTTCAGCAGCTCATTTGGGCAGAAGAACAGGATGGTATCCCTCCCCGCCCAGTGGGGGTGGTGCATCTTCTTACTCGTGGTCGTCACTGGGCAGCCTCTTCCATGGTTCTCAGTTGACAACTGTTCTGTGTGTCCAGTCCAAACTATTCTGTGTACAATGCCAGCTTTAAGGTCCAGTTGCCTCCTTCACATCTTCACCTACATGGCTTAATCAAGTACAGAATCTTGAATTGAAGTTTAACATTTAAAGTCTTTACTTTCTAAACCTGGGAAGCTTCATTATGCCTTTTTGGGAGAATGAGTGAGAAGAGCAGAGATAATGCCCAACTAATACTGTAAAAGTTGTTTTAATTTTGTGGAACCCCTGAAGGATATCAGGTTTTTCCAAAAGGTAACGTAGAGTTGCTTGCAGAGGTACAGTGTTCTCCAGAGAGACAGTGAGCTGCGTTCAGTAGGTTGAAGATAAGCCTGCCCCAACTTCTCACTGCCAATACCCTTTCCTGCAGCCAAGCCAAGTATGTTGTGCTTTCTCACTCGGTGCAGGGCGAACCTACTATGAGTAGCATTTTGCCCTTCACAGTGACTTTTCTGACTTTGCTTAGCTTTAAATCTTCTGTGAAGCTTCTCTGGTCTTTCCAGGCAGGGTCAGAGTCATGTTTATCTGTACTTTACAGTTGTTCAGTTTTGTATTCATCCAGGCAAATTTTACCTGGCTGCATTTGCTTAATGAGAGCCCCCAGAGTAGTGTGATCTATTCCAGGGCAAACTAGTCTAGTTATCTCTGTGCACCATGGAATGAATGCCTGTCATAATATGCTTAAATCCTTCATATGTGAATGAAGGGTCCTAAGAATGACCGAAGACCGAATGTGTCAGTACAGGTTGCTCCCTGGTTATACTTGGGAAATTGTACTGGCAGCAGGGAGAGGAAGGTACTTCGTAACTTCCTAAGATACTAAGCATGTCTTAGACAAGACAGCCAGCCTCTTTTCCCTCAGCAGAGGGGGTCCATATGGTGGCATTCTAGACTCCTGAGTTAAAGGGGAACTTGTCACAATATCTGGAGGCTTGTCCAAAATATACCTTTTCTCTTTATTTTTTTTTTTTTAAGTAGTCGATAGCTGCTTGATGATTAGTACAGGGCCAAGAATATGTATAATAGTTAGGAGGTTATAAATCATTCCAAGTCTTTAAAAATATTCCTTGACTTTGAGCTATTGTGCTTTTGGAAGTTATAATGTATTGATTGGCCTTGGGTTAAAGTTCACCTAAAATTAATACCTGATAGTTTCTTTACCCTACAATAACTGATGTTTTTACTATATCACATAATGTGTGATTGTCGGATTAACTATTTGCTTTAATTTTTAGGGTGTTTGTTTTGATGTCCGTACTGCTGCAGTTACAGAAATACAGGTATTTTCTCTTAGATTTTAAAGTTAGCATACCAGGCTGGGGATAGAGCTCAGTGGCACAAGCGCCTGCCTCGCAAGCACAAGGTCATAAGTTCAATGCCTGATACCAAAAGAAAATAAAGTTAGCATACCTAAATTATAAAGTGTTCATTATGAAAATATACAATGGTAGAGTGGAACACAGCAAGCAGTTCTAAACCCTTTTCTAAAGGACAGCTGACAATTTAGATTTTGGTATTCTTTTCTCCTTTTTATTCTGCACATCTTTATTCAGTACTGGCATGGGAAACTTAGCTGTACCCAACATATTTCATGAGCTCTGACAGCTGTGGAGACCCTGTAGGAACTGAGTTGAACAAAGCAGTGTAGTGGTAAGGGTTACCTCTTGTAGTGAGGCTATTTTCCCACTTGTCAGTGGCACTGGCATTGGGCCATGAGGGTATCTCCTGGTTATTTTGAACAAGTGACCTAAAGCACTTGAGTTATCAAATTGGTTGTTCTTTGGAGAAATAGCAACAGAAATGTTTTTCCTCATGCCTCTTAAACCAAGTGTAATTAATTAAAATCAAAGCAGATTGAAAACCAAACCTTTTTCTCAACAGGAAAAATGGCATGACTCAAGACGCTGGCAGCTTGCTGTGGCCACAGAGCAGCCGGAGCTGGAAGGACCACGGGAAGGATTTCGAGGCTCCAGGAGTCGGGAAGGTGGCCGTGGCTTCAGGGGACAGAGAGATGGAAGCAGAGGCTTCAGGGGCCAGCGGGGAGGAAACAGAAACTTCAGGGGACAGAGATCAGGAGGTGGCAATAAAAGTAACAGATCCCAAAAGGCGGGCCAGAAGCGGAGTTTTAGCAAAGCATTTGGTCAGTGATGAGTTGTAGAGGATTTATATGGCAGACACAACTGTTTAGCAGCATGGAACTGAATGCTATTCTTCACACAATTGATAGCACATTGTGCTTCCTTTTGACCACTTGGCCAGTTCCCAACCCTTTTGGAGGGGAAGGATTCATCTAAATTATTTCTTTTAATCATTGTCATTTGTAACTATTGCTATTGCTTTTTATCAGGTTTTCATGTGAAAAGGAAAATGAATTCATTACATCTTTATTCTAATATATTATCTAGAGTATAAGATAAAAATCAAGCACATATCTGCCTATACTGTACTTGTAAGTTGATCTTTTTATTTTTTGTAGTACTAGGGATTAAACCCAGGGTCTCGCACATGCTAAAGCACGTGCCCTACCACTAAGCTCCATCCTGCCCTCCAGAGTATTTCCTCATAGTAGCGCCCTTCCCTAAAGTAAATGCCTAAGGGAGGCAGCAATCTCCAAAGGACCGCTTTAACCTTTGAAAACGAAGGCTTTTATCTGTAATTGGTGTTCCTTGGCCTCCTGCTAAATAACTACTTGTGTGGTCCTATAACATGTCTTCTGAGAATTGATGCAGAGCAGTGTTTTAAAACGAGATTTTAACCTTGGTTGAGCTGTAATAGGTTTTGCTGGTATATGCTTTAGATTTGGAGGATGAATTACATTCCATACAGATTACCCACATCTGTGTGCATTTTGATGTTTTCATCTCAAGGCGATTCATGCTTCAGTAAAGTCCTCACAGATAGTATACATAGAAGTACATTCTAGTGGAAAGCCAGTGACTTCAAGATACTTCATACGTTTAAGATGGCTTCATAGCTTTCGCTGCAGATAGGAGGCTGGAGAGAGTGTAAGTGGTACTGCTCCATTTCTTTTTTCTCCTTTTTTGTCTTTTGGAGACGGGGTCTCGCTCTGCAGGTCAGGCCGGCCTTGAGCTCACTTGGTAGCCCGGGCTGGCCTTGAATTTGAAACCATCCCCCTGCCTCAGCCTCCCAAGCGCTGGGATTGCAGGCGTGCACCACCACACCCGGCTTTGTTTCATTTCTTCCTATTGGAAGGTGAATGTTGTTTAACAGGAAGGAATTAAAGGAAGTGAGGGTGCAGTCTTGTATTGCTGAAGAGTATGTCAGCCCCTTAATATACTGAATCTTACCAACTTCGCGTGGGCCGTACGGAGTCTTTTTGTAAAGTATGTGGTCATGGGAATCTTGGAACAAGCTTTGAAGGAAAGTTAAAACTACATGGTTTGCCTCATTTTCATTCAGTTACTTTGAACAACTGAAATCTACGCTCTGATTTCTGTTTTTTAACTAATTGCCTGTTTGAGCACCTTGCAGAAAGGGCCCTAATAGCCAACTTAGCACCTGATTCTGAGGCAGCACCCTTTTTCTGTCTGAACTAAAGTGCTATCCTTGAATCCTGACCAGGTGTCTCCTCCCCTCTTGGAGTTCTTTTGGTTTTTATTCCTTGGTCCACTTAGCAGTTTTATTGCTTTATTCCTGTCCCTCGTGGCATCCTGTCAAGCCACAGGGAATTGGGGAAGTGCTGGGTGATAGCCTATCCACATGTGCCTTGTGGGTTGTAATTTATTAGATTCTGGTTTTGCCTAAATGCTGGGCATGCTTTAATAACGACCAAAACATGGCAAAATTTAGATAAGAATAAATGACTTACAAAGATATGGTAACTGAACAATCAGGTATAAAGAGGGAAGGATTAATAGCAGTTTCACCTCATACAGTTTGATTTTTTAAAAAATGAATGTTTCAGTAAATGAAGCTGTTTCTTTTGGATCTCAGAACTCAAACCATATTTACAAATCTGTAATTCAGCTTTGGTTTAAATGGGCTTATTGGGCTAACCTGGAAAACACTGTCATTTTTACTATTTTCTACAGAGAAAATATTTTCCAAGTTATGTGTCAAACAGCTAAATGGACTTGAATTACAGCCATTTTTTTTATGTTGGGGCTATCTGTGCAGTGGTTTCTCTACAGTTGTACATAAATTTTTACTGTAAAATGAGTTAATGTATAAAATACTACTTTATGCCATAATAAAGATACTAGTGCTTTGTGTTTTTGGTATCTTTTTGTTTTCTTAACTGAGAATAGCTTCAAATTTGAATTAGAAAAATAAAATCTGGTATAAGACTAGGAACAAAACAAAATTCACTGTCACCCTCATAGCCAACACTTCGGTGATCAATACATGATGAGACAAGGTCTTGCTTGTGTATGCTGTGTAGCCCAGGCTGGCCTTGAACTTCCAGTGATCTTCCTGCTTCAGCCTCCCAAGTGCTAGGACTATATTGTGCCACCACGCCAAGCTTAATGAGCAGCTTAACACAATTCACTTAAAATTGGAGTTAATCTATTCAGTATTGTGAGTTGCATAATAACTGCATGTTGTATCATATGGCTATGCTACTGTATATTTAATTCAGGCTAGCTGGCAAATGTTGGTTACCTCTAATTTTTCACTATTGCATCCCAAAAGTTAATGTCCTCATGTAAGTTTGTACTTGTCTGTCATTTAGGATACATTTTTCTAAAGGTAGGATTGCATAGTGGAAACGAATGGTTAAGATTTTCATGCAGCTTGCTCTTTAAATTTATATCCATGCCCTACATTTTATGAGACCCTGTTTTTCCATAGCACTGTACTACTCTGTCTGTATACTTTGATAGTCTTAAGGCCATTAACTGCTCCAGGTATGACCCACAGCCGATCAGTGCTAAAACGAGTAGGTGGAAGTTTGCAAAATAACAAGCTTTTTATACACAGAATAACTCCTCAAAGAGTAATTTTACAGGGAACAAATCTGGCAGACATTTGAAGTGATCAAGAATATCACCAATAAAAGATTGATATCTAAGATGCACCAAAAAGGGCATGTTGCCTTTTCTAGGATTGTCTTAAAAAAAATTTCATCCTGGAAAAAAGTAGCCCATACCACAAAGCAGGCATGGTGGAGCATACCTATAATCCCAACACTCAAGGCTGAGGCAGCAGGTCACCGTGAGTTTGAGGCTAGCCTGGGCCACATAGCCTCAGGCCATCTGAAGTGAGATGATGCCCCCTAAAAAAATGTACCAGACCAGTGCAGTTCAAGTGTGTCAAGGTTAATTATCCCCTTTGTACTGGAGATGAAACCCAAATAGCTCTTCATACTGAGGTACCTCCTTACTCTTCCCTGTTTTGAGATGGTGTCACTGTGTTTCCCAGGTTGGGCTTGAGCTTGTGATCCAGCCTCAGCCTTCCAATAGCTGAGAATACAGGCTGTGCTGCCAGGCCTGGCATTGTATCTGTTGACATGAAGGTGCTATACCTCACAGTATTTTTTAAAATATAACAGTATAGCCTAAAAAGTCACTTTATATTAAACTGCATCATTCTCCATTCTTTGTATCACAGTTTATTCCATCATCTTTTTACAAGTGGACACTTGGGTTGTTTTATGATATTTTGCGGTTATAAACAATACTGCAATAAAGAACTGCATGTATATGTATTTTCATATTGGAGGAGGATCTAACAGTGGGATTTTTGGTCAAAGGGCAAGTGCGTGTATAGTTTATTAAATTATTATTATGTATTGCAAATTCCTCTCCAGAGGAGTGGTATGGTTTGCATTTCCACCAGCAAGGCCTGAGAACACTTATTCTCCTATAGCCTGTTGAAATTTTTGCCTGGTGTGGTGGCACACACCTGTAATCCCAGCACTCGGGAGGCTGAGGCAGGAGAATCATTGCAAGTTCTAGGCCAGTCTGGGCTACAAAGTGGGTTCAAGACCAGCCTGAACTGCATCGTGAGACCCTGTCTCAAAAAGACAAAAAAAATTTACATTTCTGCCAGCCGGAGAGAGAAGAAATGGTATATCATATGGTTTTAATTTGCATTCCTTTAAATATGAGTGATTTTTAATATTTGTATGGTCCTTTTGCCATATGGAAATTATACCTGAGCTAGGTGCAGTGGCTCATACCTATAACGCTAGCTAGTCAGGAGGCTGAGGCAGGAGATTGCAGCAGGTTCACATATATGGTTGTGAAGCTGACCCTTAGCAAGAGCCTCAGTTCTGCTTCTCTTTGGACTCTTCAGGTATCTAGGTGTCCTGACATGGTGCCCTGTTCCTTATGTGAGAGAAATTATTTCTTCCACTTTATTTGCAAGTCATATCCCATGGGATAAAAAGAGTCCAGTTTTGTTTCTGCTAAAGCCCATATTTTTCCTTTTTCACAGTGGATTTGCCACGAGAGCACAGGTACAGTGAAACTACCACTAAATCAAAGCTAACATGGGGAAGGAAGAGACATTAATGCCATCATCGGACGCATGGATTCGGGCAAGTCCAGCACTACCATCCTTCTGATCTACAGATGTGGTAGCATCAACAAAAGAACCACTGAAAACTGAGAAGTAGGCTAGTGAGATGGGGAAGGGTTCTTCAAGTATGCCTGCCTCTTGCTTTTTTTTTTTTTTTTCCGTACCAGGAATCAAACATGACTTTGGGGGCTTGCCGTGCAAGTGCTTATGCTGCTGAGCTGTATCCCTGGCCCTGAGTATGCCTGCGTCTTGGATGAACTGAAAGCTGAGCATGAGTGTGGTATCACCATTGCCATCTCCCTGTGGAAATTTGAGACTACCAAGTATTATGTGACTATCACTGATGCCCCTGGACACAGAGGCTATTGGAAATGTGATTACAGGCACATCTCAGGCTGGCTGCTGTCCTGATTGTTGCTGCTGGTGTAGGTGAATCTGAAGCTGGTATCTCCAAGAACGAGCAGACCTGTGAGCACACCCTTCTGGCTTACACACTGGGTGTGAAACAGTTGTTGGTTTTGACAAAATAGATTCCACAGCCAGAAGAAATATTAGGAAATTGTTAAGGAAGTCAACACCTCCATTAAGAAAATTGGCTACAACCCTGACATGGTAGCTGTTGTGCCAGTTTCCAGTGGGAATGGTGACAGCATACTGCAGCCAAGCACTAATAAGCCTCGGTTCAAGGGACGAAAGGTCACTGGGAAAGACAGCAACGCCAGTGGAACCAAACTGCTTGAAGCTTTGCATTACCTCCTTCCGCCCACTCACCCAACTGACTGTGGCTGCTTCTCCAGGGTGTCTGCAAAATCGGTGCTATTGGTACCATCCCAGGGGGCCGAGTGGAGACTGGTGCCCTTAAACCTGGCATAGTGGTCACTTTTGCTCCAGTCAGTGTCAGATCTAAAGTGAATTCTGTTGAAATGCACCATGAAGCTTTGAGTGAAGCTCTTCCAGGGGACAATGTCGGCTTCAGTGTCAAGAACCTGTCTGTCAAAGATGTTTGTTATGGCAGTGTTGCTGGTGACAGCAAAAATGACCCACCAATGGAGGCAGCTGGTTTCACCACTCAGGTGATGATCCTGGACCATCCTGGCCAGATGAGTGCTGGCTATGCCCCTATTCTGGACTGTCACACAGCTCACATTGCTTGCAAGTTTGCTGAGCTGAAAGAAAAGACTGATCAGTCTGGTAAGAAGCTGGAAGATGGCCCCAAATTCTTGAAATCTGGTGATGCTGCCTTTGTTGACATGGTTTCAGGCACACCCATGTGCACTGAGAGCTTCTCTGACTGTCCACCTCTGGGTTGTTTCACTATTTGTGATATGAGACAGTTGCTGTGGGCGTCATCAAAGCAGTGGACAAGAAGGCTCCTGGAGCTGGCAGGGTCACCAAGTCTGCCCAGAAGCTCAGAAGGCTAAAGGAATATTACCCCTAACACCTGCCGCCCCAGTCTCCATCAGCAGTGGGAGACTGGTCTCAGAACTGTTTCTCTCCAGTGGCCATTTAAGTTTAATAGTGAAAGGCTGGTTAATGATAAAGGTGCATCTAAAACCTTCAGAAGGAAAGAATGTTTTGTGGACCATTTGTGTGTGTGGCAGTTTTTATTAGTTTTTAAAATTAGAAAAAAAGGAAAAGAACCCTATTTTTTGGCATGCCTGATTCTGGAGACTGAGAAGTCTGGAATTGAGGAAGCAGGATCTGACAAGGAGTTTCTGGTTACAACATCCTGTGGCAGAAGGGCCAGGAAAGGGGTGAGATAGGGGTAGGGGTTGAAAGAGAAACTAACAATAATCCCATATGACTAAAATCTAATCTTTTCAAATTTCTCCAGTTTTTGCATCCTACCACCATGAGGTACTAGGTGTTGAACTCAAGGACCCAGGAAATACTGGGCTACACCCACAGACAACTTTTAAAATTAATGTTATTGGTACACTTTTGACATACATAATGATCATATTCATCATAGGGAATTTGAACCTGTGTATAGTATATCTTGATTCTTATTCTTTCCCTCATTCCCTTCTCCCTTCAACCCTTCTCACAGATGATTTTACAGTTTTGTTTTGAAACAGATTATTAAAGTGCCTGAGGTGGAACTAGGGATATAGCTCAGCAGCATAAGCGCTTGCCTGGCAAGCCTGAGGTCCTAGTTCAATTCCCGGTACCAAAATAAATAAATAAATAAACAGATACAGTGCCTGGGGCTGGCCTCCAACTTGCAACCCTCCTATTTCAGCCTCAAGAGTAGCTGTAATTACAAGTATGTGCCACTATGTCTAGCTCTTGCAAATACTTATATCTAGTTTTACTGAAATCAAGATCAAGTTGTCTTAATTTTGAGGTCACTCTTCCTCATTTTTCTTGTGATTTTTTTTCCAACAGAATGTTGAACAAGTCATGGACTGTCTGTTGCTGGCTAGAACTTGGCTCTCAATGGCTAGATAGTGTCCATCACCACCTCATCACCTAGACCAGTGCTGAGAGCCTGGCTGGTGCCTACCAGACAGTCTCAGCTGGTCCTGTGCTCTGGGCCAATGACATTCAGGACTAGTTCTGTTCTCAAGTAATCTGGAGATTCTGCCTATTTTTAGGTTTGCTGATTGCACCCCCATGTTTCATTTAACTCTACTTCCCGCATGTACTGCAAATTGGAAATTAGGTCTAGAGGTGATATGATTTGATTTCAATGGTTTTATTTTCCTGTAGAAGGGCAAACTTGTGCCGCTAAGCTATATCCCCAGCCCAAGAGCCATTTTTAAAATTTGTGTCTTATCTTTTTAACCTATACTTTGTAGTCTTTGATTTCTGGTATGATAGGATTAAAGAAGCACACATCCTGCTCCATGACATTTCCATTGGATTAGAATTACAAGAAATCTACAAAGGATTTAATGTCTGACATGGGTCTCAGCCTTTATGTCATTTTAAAATAACACACCCTAAAAGCCAGGTGGAGGATGAAGCAAATGTTCAGGCTGAAGTGCAGAAAGATCAGGCGGACAGAAGTCCAAGTAAATTGCATTTGTTCACCCAGGAAGGCCAAGGGAGCAGAAATAAGGAGCGCCAGGGGCTGGTAGCTCCTATCAAACAGGAGCTTTTCCTTTGCTGTAAACTGGTGACATTCGGGACTAGTGCTGTTCTCAAGTGTGGCCAAGTGTAACACATGTACAAGAAATCAGCTGCTATCTTACCTGAAGAATCAAACAATGGGGGAAAAAAGTATATGGGAGAATGTGGATAGAATGTTATAGGAAGATAATGCCATTTCATATAAGGGACCTAAGGGTCTGAGTACTTTGGAATCGAGGCTAGGGTTCCTGGGACCAATTTTCCAAAGATAGCAAGGACCACTTATAAGACACTTGTAGAATATTTGGGTGTGACTGTTCCACTTGGATGTTGGACATTCCAAGCTGGAGCTCCAAAGAGCCATCTGGACTGGAGAATGGATTTGGGAGTGTGTGGTACAGATAATAAAGGCCTTGGAAATGGATAAGGTTTCCCAGATAAAAGGTTTAGGGAAGAATCCTCAGAGACACTATCATCAAAGGATAGATATTTTATTGACTCAGAAAAACTCTGTTATTGTTGGAGTAAGGATTTACAAGGGAAGCAATTTAATACAGGACACATAATTTATAGTGTTATTTTATAGTAGTCACCCAGAGTCAAATACAAAAGAGTGCAGGAAACCTATCCACTAAGACCCAAAGAATCCAGCTGAGGGCCTGGATCCCACAGCACTGTCCTATATGAGTTCCGCTGAAGACCTAGAGCCCATGACGATATGCCCATGAGTCCAACTGGAGGTCTAGAGCCCATGACAACGTCTCACACAAGTCTGTTTCACCAATCTGTGCTGGGAAGGCCCAAAAGTCAGTGGTGGATGCTAGAAAGTCTGTGCCAGTGGGATGAAGGATCTGTGCCAGTTTGCTGAGAGAGTCAAGAAGCGACACTCAAAGTAAGAACCAGAGCTCCCTTGAAAAGCAACACTGCCATCCTTAGCAACAGGGAGGTCCCGAGCTCCTCTCATAATAACAGCCAAGTTCATACCAGGATAGCCAACTCGACAAGCTTCTCCAGAACATTGAACAGTGCACCATCTTCCCCTCCAGAGCCAGGAAGTGGTGCTCAAAGGACCAGAGCTCCCCCAAGTGAACCACACATTCTCAGCAACAGCAAGTTCCCAAGCTCCTCTGATGATGAGAAAAACTGAGTTCATAGCAGGAAAGCCAGCATGACAGGCTCCTCCTGGAGAAGCAACAGCCCCTTCTTTCTCTCCAGTTCTCCTTTTTAGGTTGTTGCCAACAGTCTACAGGCGGGCCCTCCACACCCAGCCCCGTGCTGACTCACTTCAGCTGGGTGTTACAAGTTGCCTGCCAGTTGTCAGTCTACCACAGATATTGTCATGTTTTATCATGAGAAGCCTGAAGCTTAGAAAAGCGAACATATCAATATGAAGCAGATTTGAGAGTGAAACCTGTGAAGGGCATTCTTTAGTTAATCTTTCAATGTATTGCCTTAGGTATAACCGGACCTAGGTTGTTCTGCTCTGGAGGAAGTCGAACAAAAGCTTTGTAAGCCCTGGCTCGGACACTAAATGTTTTGCTGTATTATGCAGAAAAGGATTGGTGACAGGATAGCTATCTAGTCAAGTCTCATGCCTATGGTAATTGAGTTGTATTGTTCTTGCTAAAATGGTTAATATCCACTGGTGGCCCAGGTGCCTCTTTTGTTTTATCTCAATAAAAGGTTATGGAAAAGGTGATTCGGGGCTACAGTCAGGACTGTTAGCCCCCTGATGCCAGGACATTGTCTCTCGTGTATTTCTTTTCCTTCTTACTTTTTTATTCATCCACAGGTACCTCGTTTTTGGGACCTGTTCACCCTGGACAGAAACGGATATTAGATCAACAGAAACCTAAACATCTGATGTTCCAAAATCAGTGCCCTTTGTATATCTCAAAGCACTTTACATACTTCATGCTTAATAGTTAAAATAATTTTATTATTATTAATTTTTTGAGACAGGATCTACGTAGTTCAGGCTAGCCTTGAGCTCCCTATGTAGCCCGGGCTGCCTTGAACTTTTGGTCCTCCTGCCTCAGCCTCCCAAATTGCTGGGGTTACAGGCATGTGCCACCATCCCTAGCTTAATGGTTAAAATCTTAATTTGTCTCCTCATTTGACTTGATAATGTAAGAAGGTATGTAATGGGAAAAGTTATGCATGAGGTGGCTGTAACGGTTGTGGACTCAACCTGTTTTGTTTTGGGAGTGATTGTACGCACCCCTGCAATTTGTATTTCAGAGTTGAAGTGAGAATAGTTGTTTATCACTGAGTGCTTTTTGTATTCATGGCTTTCAAGAGGTTATATGGTAATAATAAAACAAAGAATTTTGTTTACATTTCAGGGTTTTTTGAGTGCTGGGGAATGAACCTAAGGCCTTGCGCTTACTAGGTGTGCACTCTTTCACTGAGCTACATCCCTAGCCCCTACAGCCTTTAAAACAATTTTGGGGGGCACCCGGTTGGTCATGGTGGTGCAAACTTGTAATCCCAGCACTCGGAGGCTGGGATAGTAGGATCACTAGTTCAAGTCCAGATACATAATAAGATCCTTCCAAAAAAAATTTTTTTAAATATAGTGATGCCCTATGTATACACTAATGTTGAGAAGTGTCTGCCTTTTAACTTGTATCAGTGCAAGTAGAATTATTGTAAATATATCCCGAAACTTTTGATTTTTTTTCCCCGATATGAATTTGACTTACACTGTACCCACATACCACCCTCAGGGCGAAGCAAGAAAGACTTTGCGAGAGGTGGCACCGCTGGTGGTGCATATTGAGGGTCAGCATCACGTCCATGGCCAGGGTTGCTATGGTGACCAGAGTCCCTTTTCATTGGTCGGTGCTGCGCACTGCGGTAGCCTTGGCGGATTTTATTGGTTACCGTTCCAGAGGCCGTAAGTGAAAGTGTCGCAAAGGAGAAGGAAGGCGGGAGTCCGGATTGCGTGCAGTGCAGCAGCCCAAGCGGTGGAAGTCCTTATGGCGAGTGCTCCGAGTGCCGAGGTCCGTGAGAAATTCCAGGCGGCGCTGGCTTTGTCGCGGGTGGAACTGCATAAAAACCCGGAGAAGGAGCCGTACAAGTCGAAATACAGCGCCCGGGCGCTGCTGGAAGAGGTCAAGGCGCTGCTCGGCCCCGTGCCCGAGGACGAGGATGAGCTACCCCAGGCCCACGACGGCTCGGGCGCCAGAGACCACGCCCTGGAACCGCCGGCAGACGCGGTGGAGGCCGAGGGCCCGGGCGCACAAGGCGCGGTGAGGCTGGCGGTCATCGAGTTCCACCTCGGAGTGAACCACATCGACACCGAGGAGCTGTCGGCGGGGGAGGAGCACCTGGCCAAGTGCCTGCGGCTGCTGCGCAAGTACCGGCTGTCGCCCAGCTGCGTGTCGCTGAGCATCCAGGCGCAGGTGTGAGCGCGGGCGGGCTGGCAGCGCGGGGACAGCTTCCGGAAGGGCCGGGAGGGTCGCGAAGAGCCTGTCGGGAGGACTTCCTGATTGCCTTTAAACTAGGTCTCTCTCTACCGAAGAGCCTGTCGGGAGGACTTCCTGATTGCCTTTAAACTAGGTCTCTCTCTACGGCTTCCAGACTCCCCATCCTCAGCGGCCACTCCCTCACTCTTGAGGCGACGCGCTGATTTCCCTGATTCCTGCTTGGTAATGCGCTTTCCAGCCCCTTCCCACCGGCCCAAAGCCTGTTGAATTTATTAAGAAAAAGTCAGGCCGGGCGTGGTGGCTCACACCTGTAATCCCAGCACTCAGGAGGCTGAGGCAGGAGGATCACTGCGAGTTCGAGACCAGCCTGGGCTACAAAGTGAGCTCAAGGCCAGCCTAAACTGCCTCAAAAAGAAAAAAGAAAAAAGAAAAAGGCCAGACTCGCCACCCATCACCGAGAGAAGTCATAGTTCTATACATTGCAAAATATAGAGTAAATAAGCTAAGAATGTTAGAAAACTTAAGATAGAGCCGGGCATGGTGGTGCACACCTGTAAACCTAGTATTTGGAATCCTTTTGGTTTAAAAATTATCAGCCGAAAAACGATGAGAATTGAGTTCAACAAAGGAAAAATATAATATCAATATATTTCTGTATGGAAGATGGATGTGAGTTGGGGGCCAGCCTGGGCTGCATAGTTCAAGGCCAGTCTGAATTACATAGCAAGACCCTGACTCAAAAAAACAACAAAAAGGGTTCCTGTGTATAAGTCATTACTGATAAAAATTTTATAGGAATTTTACATTCATAATAAGGGTTCTATTAACTAAGGTTAATAGAATTTATTAATTTTTTTAAAACATTCTGAATAGTAAGGTTAAACATGAAAATATCATTTTCCTGCATCATTTCTATAATTCCTGCTGAAATACAGGCTTTTGTTCCTTAGAAATTGACAAAGGGAATGTGTTTGTCTGAAATAATAAAGAAAAACAAATAGAAATGAATGAAAAGAAATGTAATCACCATTACTAGCCTACCAAGTGCTAAAACAATAGAATTACGACAATTTAGATTGTATTTGTCCTAGTTTGTTTCTGACAGTTCTTTTCTGCTAGTGCTATTTATTCCACTGGCAGCTCCACACTACATAGTACTTAATTACGTGTTCACTACAGATAAGAGATTTGACCTCATTAATAAAAGGAAAACAAAGAGTGAGTAGAAGAATTGTATGAGGGTAGAGATGATTAAAGATACTATGTTCAGTGTTGTAGAGTCTGACGAAGAGTGCTATCATTTATTGCTAACGGAAATGTAAATTCATAGAACCTTTTTGGAGCTCAGTATGTATCAAGACCTTGACTTAAAGACTCCACGTTGGTGTTTTGAAGTTAACTTGGGACAGATTGGTACTCCTTTGCTAATCATTAAAAAAGGAAAGTAATATGAATAAGTATCAGTAAAGTTATACTTAACTAAATTCTGTTGCATCTATACAAAACAGTATAGAGTCATGAAAAATAATGATTTATATATGTTAACAAAAAATGATCAGCCAGGTGCACAGTGTGTGTGTAGTCCCTTTGTGGGAGGCTGAGGCAGGAGGATTGCTTGAGTCCATTTTAAGGTCAGCGTGAGTAAGGTAATGAGGTTGTATCTAAAAAGAAAGCATTAAAAGGGAAAGAGAAGACTACTGGGCAGTTTTAGAATTATATAGAAAGATGCCATTTATTTATTTATTTTTTGGCACCAGGAATTGAACTCAGGACCTTGCTCTTGCCAAGTAGGCACTTGTGCTGCTGAGCTATATCCCTGGCAATGAGAGATTCTATTTTTGTATGAGATTATATATGTTTATATGTATAACATGTATGTAAATATACAAATACATATGTGTATATGTTTATACACGTATATAAAAAAGCTTGAAAGCATCACTTCATGGGAATTTGAGTCTTTGTTTATTTTACAGTAGTAGGGATTGAACTCAGAGCCTTTGCACTGAGCTACATTCTGACACACACTGTACCCTTTTTAAAATTAAGTTTTGAGACCAGGTCTCCTAAATTGCTAGGTTGGCGAGGTTGTGCTCCAGTTTACGATCGTCCATCACCGTCCCAGAGTGCTAGGATTACAGGTATGTACCACCATACCTGGTCAGTTTAGGATGCTCTCAGTGCTTTGTCTCAGCCTGTCCTCTTGAGGAGCTAGAGAACCTGGACACACATTAGATTATTAAAAGAGACTCCCTTTATATTAACTTTGCTGTTTTCTGGGAACCTTAGGAGTATTTTTCTCTCATATTTCCTATGGATTTTTTTGTTTGTTTTGGTACGGGAATCAAACTCACAACCTCAGGCTTGCCGGGCAGGCACTTAGGCCACGGAGCTGTGTCCCCAGCCCTCTCATACTTCCGATCCTTGCCTTGTCAGTATACCATCTTGATTGCTTTAGTAAAATTTCCTAAAAACTTGTATTAGTCATCCACGTCCTTATATATGAACTATGTGAATACTTTCATTTCATTGCTGTCGGTGTATACAGTTGATTGAGATACAGTTGACATACAGTAATTTTAAGTGTGTGGTTTGACGAGTCCTGGCAGTGCGTATGTCTGTGAAACAACCGCTGCAGGCCTCCTTGTGCCCCTCTCTAATCCCTCATTTCCCCTTCCCTTGTGTCATCCTTCTCTTTTCCCCCTCTTCCCCGCAGCCCAAATTTTGTAGAGTTTTGTGTAAGTGGAACCACACCATATACACAGTTTTGGCTTTTTTAAAAAACATTCTGCATCATTTCTGGTTTGGTTTGGTTTTTGTTTTTTTGTGATGCTAGGGATCTGAGGCTGAAACTCAGGTTTGCTCTACCACTGTGTTACATCCCCAGCCCTTTGATTGTTTGTTTTCAGACAGTCTTGTTAAATTGCCCAGGTTGGCCCTGAGCTTGAGATCCTTTTGCCTTGGCCTTTTGACTAGCTGGGCTTATAGCTGTGTGCCAGCACACCCATTACGTCATCTTTAACCGTATGAGATGAGATGGTCATGTTTTTCCTGTTTAGTCTGTTAACTTGGTAAAATGTATTAAGTTTTCAGTGTAAAGCTAACCTTGTGTTCCTGGGATATTTGATAAGAATATCTTTTTATACATTGTCGAGCTCTCTTTGCTAAATTTTTGTTTAAAATCTTTGCATCTATATTTAAAAGGGCTTCTTATATTTTTGGTTTAATATGAGATGGGAAATTGTTTAGTCTTTTTGAAAAGAGTTTGTGTAGAGTTGGTTTTATTTCTTCTTACCTGTTTGTTAGGTAGAGTTCACCCCCGATACTTTTTTTCGGGGGGGGCGGTCTCTGAGACAGTGTCTTACTATGCAGTTCAGGCTGGCCTTCAACTCACTTTGTAGTCCAGGCTGGCCTCGAATTCACAGCAGTCCTCCTGCCTCAGCCTCAGAAGTGCTGGGGTTACAGGTGTTCACCAGCACACCTAGCCATCCCCAGTACTTTTTCAGCTGTTTTGTTTTTTTTTTTTAAGCTGTTTTTATTTTATTTTCCCCATTGAGTTTGGTGTGAGGCCAAGAACATGATACGTGAAAGATGCAGGACTTCCTGGTGGTGTTGCCTTTCTTTTCTTTTTTTGGTATTGCTTTTCTACCTTCAAAATTTATATTGTTAAAATAACCCGTTCTGGCTCACCGGCTGGGAGTGTCGTTCAGTGTTGGACTGTGTGCTCTGCACACCAGGCCCTGGGTTCCACCCTCAGCCCCTCTTTCACGCTGACATAAAACGGCAGCAGTGGTTGTTTCTGTGGAGTCAGTGTTTAAGCCCAAAGCTACAGGTAATTTAATTTTCAAAACAGTCAAGACTGTGCTAGCTCTCGGCTTGTCTTTACCTCGGGACCTTAATCACCCAAAAGAAGGATCTGAGTCATTTCTGGCCACGCTCTAGGTCTCTTATTTGGTTTAAGATTTATCACACACTGGAGTAGTTGCTTTTTATGGCATAGCCTACCCTGGATGTAACAGCCAAATACACCCCTATTCCAAAGTAGAGCGTGACTAACGCCTCTTGGCCACTAGGTGAGTCTCCAGAGCAGTGATGGCGAACGCTTTACAGCCCAAAGTGTAACCCCAAACCCACTTATTTATGGCAGAGTGCCAGCGCTGCAATTAACTGGAATATTGAGGTTTAGCTTAGAAAAAAACAACTCTACATTAACATCTTCTGTCTTAAACATAAATACCACACTGCCATTGGTTTGCCACCACTGGCACTGGAGTAGCTGTGATAGTGTGTTGGGAGTGAGGGGCTCTGTCTCTGAGAAAGACAGTCATTAACTTATGAGGGATGCGGAGCCTGTCAAACTGTCTTTACTTCTGAAGGTCCTGGAAGGGACCTCATGAAATACACAGACCGGAGAACTGTCCAGTCTCACTGCAATTCCAGTGTGACTTGCAATCCAGGATACCAAGGGCTACGTAAAAGTCACAGTGGAAAATAAGCATACAGCATGAATATATTGTGTGAACCCAGATGATCAGCCGTCTTATTCCACTGGAATGATCGAGTCACTTTTAAACTATAGAGTTTCCAAACTTTTGTTGTTCTACCTGCCCTTTCGGCAGTCTGGTGAGGGCAGTGTGTCCTAAAATAGCAATGATGGTAATTGCATCAAATGAAATATGTATGGTTACAAAAAGAACCAATAATATGGAAGTGTAGCTGTCAAAAGATTGTGGGGTTTTTTTGTCTTTTTGAGGCAGGGTTTCACTGCGCACTTCAGGCTAGCCTTGAACTCACTCTGTAGCAGAGGCTGGCCTCGAACTCAGGGATCCTCCTGCCTCAGCCTCCTGAGTGCTGGGATTATAGACATGAGCCACCATGCCCAGCTTTTATTTTTTATTATTTATTTATTTATTTTTTGAGACAGGGTTGGCCTTGAACTCACTGTGTAGTCCAAGCTGACCTTAAACTTGTGATTCTCTTGCCTCAGCCGGAGAGGTCAGATTACAGGTGTATGCACCACCTTAGGTGGCCAAAATATTTGAAAAACCAACATGCAGCTCAGGTTGGTGGCACATGCTTATGGTGCAGCTACCTAGGTGGCTGAGGTAGCCCAGGAGTTCCAGACTAACCTGGGGGACTGTCCCGACCCGCGGTTAGTCAGTGAAGGCTCTAGAGGGGGAGCGGGATGAAAAAGAGACAAGAAGGACACGAGAAATAGAGACAAGACAGGAGTCTGATCAAGTCTCGTTTATTGAGCGGAAAGCTTGGGCTTATATACAGTGCGGGAGTGGGGATTGACGTCAGCGGGTAACTAGGCAACGGAGGGAGGTTCAGATATCACGCGAGGGTGGGATATTACGTAATTATAGGAAGTTGACCATATATAGAAGTCACAGGAAACTAACCATACATGGAAACTACAGGAAACTGACCATATATGGAAGCGAACTAAACTCTCAAGATGGTTGGTAATTTACAAAATGGATGCCAACCGCAGGTCTTTCAGCGGTATAAGATGGATGCAGACCGCAGGTCTCTCAGCGGTCTCCCACAGGGGGCAAAGTAAGATCGTGTCTCAAAAAAAAGCATGTATATATATACTGCTGGGGTTTAAACCCAGGGCCTTTTCACTAAGGTGGATCTCCAGCCATTTTTATTTTTTGAGACAAGTCTCACTAAGTCACTAATTTGCCCAGAGTGGGTTTGAACATGGTATCCTCCTGCCTCAGCCTCCCAGAGTGCTGAGATTACAGACCTGTGCCACCCCACCTGGTTTATATGCTTCTTTGTTGATGGTGAACAACAATATACATGTACTTGATAATTCTGCTGGTAAGCATAAATAGTATTTTGAGAAATCTGCAAACTAGCATAAGATGAAGATAGTCTTTTCATTTTTATTGTTCCTAAGTCTCAAGTACTGGAGTACTGCTGCAGTTGTTTCCTGTATTGCTAATCAAAAGAAATGTGAGTTTTAGATTAGGGGAAATAAATCTGTGATTTTTTTTTTTTCCCCTCTCTATCCAAATTCATAGGTTCTGAATTCTTTGTGGATTTCCTGGAGGTCCATAGCCCTGAGGTTAAACATCTCACCATTAACAGCTAATTCTTTATCCAGCTCACTTGCCCAGACACGGTAGAAGCAAAGCTCAGACGCACCCTGTATGGAGGACCATCCCTGGGGTGTGAGGCAGTGTGACCTCTTGCCTCTTGGGGAGCTAGGCCTCCAGTGCTGAGTTCTGACCCTCAGAACAGGCCTGGTTTGTGTTGCAGAGCCTGATCGGAGACTCCCATGGCAGGGAACAAACTGGCATGGTTTAAACCTGTTACCAGGGCAGAATCCCGGCTCACTCAGCTGAACTTTGGGCTTCGTGGTAGCAGAAGAAAGTTGGTGCGGTGGAAATAAAGAAGAGATCAGTGCAAGAAGAGGCACGGAAAAAAGAAGAATCAATGACTTGATTGTCAGGATACAATAATAAAAGTAAATTTTAAGAACTCTCTGGAAATATGAACGTGTTTTATTGGGGTTTTTTGATTTTTGTTTTTTAATTTTTGAAAAAGGTCTTGCTATGTAGTCGAGACTGGCCTGAGCGCAGACCGGCCTCATCCACTTCCCGGAGCTGAGGTTACGCTACCACCCTGCCTGGCTTTATTTTATCATTTGAAATGATAAAAATTAGGAATCTGACTTAACTGACAAGAAAAGACATACAGCTTCAGAAATTTAACACCATGGTTTGAATGGTAACTACAGAATGTTTCTTTTTTAAAAGAGGTTTTTCAAAGCTTTCTTAAATAAGGAAGGGAAGAGAGGTTGAAGGAAGGGTTGTGGGGGTGAGGAAAAAATTAAGTTGCATGTAGGTACAAATTCTTTGTCATGAGTATGATCATTATATATACCTCAAATATACCAGTAAACTTAATTTAAAAAAGAAAAGGTTTCTGCAGGAGATTGTAAGATTTTGAAAGCATGTTTCTGGTTCATCTTTGTCTCTGCCGCCTCTGGGATCTCAGTCTGGCTCAAAGCCTTGTCTGTTGTAAGTCACTTGTGCCGCTCCAGCTCTTGCTGTCTCTGGCTCAAAGTTCCTCCTAGGTTGGTGACCCGCCCCGCGCACTTGGAAGACTAGACGGGTCCCCCACTTCCAGCTCACTCACATCTTTCTTGCCAGGATTTAGTTCCTCACAGACTTCTTGTCTAAGGATCTTAGACTGCTGGCCTCCTCAGTCCCTTCCACCTGGGCACCTTCACAGGGTGGCTCTCAGCGTGGCGGTTGGCTTCCTCCAGAGGGGAACTTGAGGGAACGTGAGACGGCTGCAGGGTTTCATGCCCTCGTTGTAGAAGTGATTTTGCTTCACTTCTAACTGTTACATCCAACTCCCTATATCCAGGCCATGCACAAGGGGGAAGAGACTGGGATGACTGGGGTCTGTCTTAGTGGCTACCATACTGTATATGGTTAAGATTATTAGGGCTAATTGGTTCATTGTTACTCAGACTCTAATACTATTTGATAAATACTGACTCTGAAACTATGAAAGTTCACATCTTGTACCATCATTTGCTTCTCTTTATTTTCCAGAATAACTTGGGTATTTTATGGTCTGAAAGAGAAGAAATTGAAACTGCGCGGGCTTACCTAGAGTCATCAGAAGCACTGTATAATCAGTACATGAAAGAGGTATGGTGCATGTTGTAAAATTGTAACTTTGATCGCAATTAGTCAAGAATCAATATAGCCTGAGGATAGAAGAGAAACTGTATGTCCCTCTACAGCAAGACTGCTTTCTTGTGAGACCACAGACTACGCCGACAAGAAAAGAAAATCAGTGTAAGCAGGGCCTCCTGGTGCAGGCCTGCAGCCCTAGCACTCTGGGTGGCTAAGCAGAGCGATTTACTTGGAGCCCGGCCTGGGCAATTTAGCAAGACCCTGTCTCAAAATAAAAATGGACTGAGGGTATAGGTAAGGGCATAGGCCCTGGGTTCAATCCCCACTACCACAAAAAACAAAGATAAACAAAGATACAAGATTCTTCATTCACACTAGGTAGCTGAGGCAGGATGTTCACTGTGAGTTCAAGGCCAGCTTGGGCTACGAAGTGAGTTCAGGGCCAGCCTGAACTGCATAGTGAAGCCCTGTCTCAAAAAGACCAAAAAAAAAGATTCCTTGTTCACAATATTGGTGTGACTCTCCAGTGCATCCAGTAATTTCTCTGTCAGTCCAGAAGATACCTAACAGCTGAATTATGTATGTAGAAGGTTTGGAGCCTGGCATGGTGGCACACACCTGTAATCTCACCCTCTGCTCTCCCCTCTTCCTCTCTTTTGGCTGCAGTGGGCTCCTGGCTAATCCTAAAACACCCTGCGAGCCCCAGCCCAGGTTCTGCCTGGGGTGTGCCCCGCAGATACCGGCGTAGCTCCCTTCCTTGCCCCTTCAGGTTCTCCCTGCCAATGTCTCCTGTCAAATGGGGCCTCGAGGTCACCCCCCCCCAGCATACAAACCACCCATCCCAGCACCTCTGGCCCCCTTGTTCTGATGGTTCTCATTCACACCTAACACTAACGTGTGCATTTCAGTGATTTGTCTGTCACTGTCTTCGTTACTGGAGTGTAAGCTTTAGGGCAGCAAAGATGTTCCCACGCCATAGTCACTGCTGTCTGCAGCGAGAGCAGTGCCTCTGCCTGAGGTGACTAATGCCACGCGTGGTCCATCCAGATACACACAAAGTATAATAGTATCACTAGGTGTGAATATATTAGTAAATCAAATGTAGAATTTCATTTTTAAAAATGTAAAATCTAGTTTAGTAGTTGGAGAAGTGTAATTTTTGTATGGTTTCATACTTGGTTGTTACTAATCAATAATGTGGAATAAAAATATTTTTAATATTTCATAAAACTCAGGAGGCTGAGGCAGGAGGATCGTTGCAAGTTTGAGGCCAGCCTGGGCTACAAAGTGAGCTCAAGGCCAGCCTGAACTGCATAGCAGGACCCTGTCTCAAAAAGACCAAAAAAAAAGCTATTGCTACATAGTGGAGGGAAATCAGTGAACTTGAAGAGAGGATATATGTATTCTAGTTTCACTTGTGGTCATAACTAACTGCTTTACTAGGAGGCACTCAAACTTCCTGTGCCATCCAGTTATCTATGAGATGGAATGACTCACTTATCGCCCGTGACACAGAAATAATACAGAAATATTATGAGAATCCAGTAATAAAATAGGTAAGGAAATGTCACAGAAAATACACATATCTAGTAATTGTAAAATGGCTAAGTTGGGGCCAGGAATGTAGCTCAAAGGCACAGCGCCTGCCTGGCAAGCGCAAGGTCATGAATTCAATTCCTGCTACCAAAAAAAAAAAAAAAAAAAAATGGCTAAGTCAACTGTGACGTACTAACAAAAGGGAATAGGATATAATCATTAAAATGATAAATACTTGGATCATCCATACAGGGGAAATATATACACAGTACTTTTATACATACTGATTATAACTTATGTAAACATTATAAGGCCCTGCAAATGTGAACTAGATGATTAGGTGAACTAATTAAGAAACTAACATGTTAATTTTAAAAGATGTAGCTAATAGCTCGGTATGGTGGCACACACCCCTGTAATCTCAGCTATTCAGGAGGCTGAGGCAGGAGGCTCCTAAGTTTAAGGCCAGTGTGGGCAATTTAGTGAAACCTTGTCTTAAAATAAAAAGGGCTGCGGATATGACTCAGTGGTAGAGTCTCCCTGGGCTCACTCTAGTATTAAAACACTCTCCCAAATAAGATATAACTAATAAAAACTAGCATTCAGTATGTGCTTAAGCAGATCATATTTTATTTGTACAGCTCTATGAAGTAGCTATTTTCCTTTACAGTTATGGATTTGGTGATTCAGGGGCATTAGCATATGATCCATGGGTTTAAATCTGGTTTGTTTGACCGCAAACTCTTGTTCTTTCTATTCTACGTGCTGCCTTCTTAAGTAGTATAGTTAGTTATGGCATTAAGATAAAGAGGTTTTTTTTTTTTAATTGCTTAAACAGAAGAAGAAAGAAAAAAATTACTCTAGTAATTGCTAATCTAGGGGTGTGCTTAAGAGAAAAAATCTTGTGAGAGCAATATTTTATTTCATAAACACAGCACTTAGAATACTTACAGGCACTGCTATATATGATTTTTAAATATTAATTCATTTAATCCTCATAACAACTTTATTAAATAGGTGCTATCTATTTCATAGATGAGAAGATAGAGGCACCAAAGGTAAGGCCGTCATCCAGAGACCCACCATAGTAAATCTGGGACATGACTCTGTGTGTGTGTTTGTGTGTGTGTGTGTGTGTGTGTGTGTGTGTGTGTGTAAGTGTGTGTGTGTGTAAGTGTGTAAGTGTAACTGAGGACTGAACAACCCAGGCCCTTCACACTGAGCTATATCCCCAGTCATTTTTTTGTTTGTTTTTAATTTTTACTTTGTATTTTGAAATAGGGCCAAACTCGCAACCCCCCGACCTCACCCTGTGAGAGTGTTGGGGTTACAGGGGCGCCGCCATGCCCAGGCCAACATACTTCCGATTACTGTCTTTTCCTGCTTTATTTAATGGGTAAACTTGGTCTAAAATACAAGCATGAGGCATTCCTCAAGGCCTGTGTCGTTAGTGGAGTCTTGGAGCTACACCAAAATGGTGATGGCCGAGAAAAGCAGCAGCTGTAAGCAGAGCAGCTGACAGAGCATTCCTACTTGCTGTGCTGGTTTAATTCACTGGACATCATTGTTCTTACTGTGTACCAGGCAGTGTGACGAGGAGTCTGTCAGAGTTAAAGTCTGCTTCCTCCCCACATCAAGCTCCTTTCTCTGGGGATGAGGTGTGTTAATTGTGCCCACGTGGAGTTGTAGAATGTGTATTCAGAATGTGTGTTTTATGGGCCTTAATACTTTTCCACCCTTAGGAATGTCCCCAGGTTAAAGAATTTTTCACTCGTGGCTTTAAAAGCAAATTAGATTTTCTTATTTCAGGCTTAACTGAAACAGCAATTGAATTTTTGTAAAAGGTGAACTTCTAGGTCACTTTATTTGTTTGACTCTTGTATGTTTAAGAAAATTACTTCTTGGGTAACATGAAAGTGAACTTGGAAAAAATGGAGTGTATTGTGTTTTTAAAAGTTGACTTCTACCAGATGAGGTAATGCACACCTGTAATCCCAACTCTCAGAAGCTAAGGCAGGAGGATCTTGAACTTGAGGCCAGCCTGTTCTGCATACTCAAAATACAACAAAAACAAAGAAAAAGAAAAGTTGACTTTGTTCTCCAGAAGAGGGCAGCTGGTATTCACAGAGTTTCACATTTTAAAGCAGTTTTGTTTAATCACAGATTGGGAGTCCTCCTCTTGATCCTACTGAGCATTTTCTTCCTGAAGAAGAGAAACTTACTGAGCAAGAGAGATCAAAAAGGTTAGTAAGGATAGAAATCACAGATATTTCCACAGAACGCAGACAAGGTGATTGTTCTGAAAAGCTTGGTCTTTGCTGTCTGAGGCACTTAAGGTTATAGAGCACAGATTCCAAATGTGAGTAAAACCTCCGTTTGCCACCTGATGAGTTATGTGGCCTCGCTGATGCTGGAGTTTCTTTGTCAAATAGATACAAGAACCAAAAACAACTCAAAGCGTAGGTGAGAGACTCAAGATAAATACATATGGAATTTACTTAGAAATTGTAAACCATGATGCAGATCCTGATTTTTCTTCTTCACAGATTTGAGAAGGTTTATACTCACACCCTGTATTACCTGGCCCAAGTCTACCAGCACATGGAAATGTTTGAGAAAGCTGCGCATTATTGCCACAGCACACTAAAACGCCAGCTGGAGCACAATGCGTACCATCCTATGGAGTGGGCTATTAATGCTGCTACCTTGTCGCAGTTTTATATCAATAAGGTAAACTTCTCAAATTAGTTACCTAACAGAGCTCCAAAATGAAAGTAAAGATGGAACCAGTAGCATCTTGAAGATCTCTTAAAAACAGGTAGCTTGCTGGGCAAAGTGGTACATGCCTGTAATCCAAGCACTTGAGAGGCTGAGGCTGGAGAATTTCTGCAAGTTCGAGGCCAGTCTGGGCTACAAAGTGAGTTCACGGCCAGCCTGAACTGCAGAGTGAGACCCTGTCTCAAACAGACCCCAGAGCAGGTGGTTTATGTGTTAGTGATATAAAACTGGACAAAAAATGCAGCCCTACTTCTGTCGTATTAAAATTTTGTAGCTTTTTATTACATGAATCTTTCGGGTTTTAAAATGCTGAACTTGTTCGTTATGTTGCATGTTACTAGCTGCTGAAGTCAGGAATTACCAAAGTCCAGGTCTTTGTTGGTATAGGTACACCATTTCAGTTCACTTCAGTGGTAAATTACCTTAAATTGTAGATTTTTATCATGTTCTAGATATAATTTTATCTTCATGTAATGGTAACAACTACTAGAATTTGTCTGAGGAAGTGGACTGTTAAATGTGGGCTTTGATAAAAGCATGTGATATATTTCAGCTATTTTTCAAAATAAACTCCTCTGTAATAATATTTTCTATGTTAAGAATATCTTGCTGAATTGTAGAGTTCCAGGTTTCTGTGATACACTTCTGAACTGCTACACAGGGACAGACTTGAGTTTCTTAATTGTGTATCGGAATTGCTTGGAGTAATGTTGGTGGGTTCTTAAGAGATGCTTCTGTTTTCTAGTCCTTAAGTCTCAAATGCTGAAACACTTTTAGCGCCCTTTTCCAACCAGATCTCCTGTTGGGCCTACAATATCTTTTTTTTTTTTTTTTTTTTTTTGTGGTACCGGGGATTGAACTCAGGACCTTGCATTTGCCAGACAAGCGCTTATTCAACTGAGCTATATCCCCAGCCCAAAGATTTAAGATGAACTTTTTTTTTTTTTTTTTGGCGACACTGGGGATCAAACTCAGGACCCTGCGCTTGCTAGGCAAGCGCTTATTCCACTGAGCTATATCCCCAGCCCTGGGCCTACAATATCTTAGCAAAAGAAAGGACTTTTATTTCTAATTCACAAGCCTCTCAGAAATTTTGGTAATTTTCTGATTATCAGAATTCCTTCTGTCATCTGTCTGGTTACCTGCTGCCTTCCCCCTAGGCCTTTATCTTTTCTAAGTGTTTTGTTAGTGTTGGTTGTGTAAATGCACCCTATGTTTAAAGTATTGTTCCACAGACTTTCACTCAGAAAAACTATTAGCAGGAGAGAAAGGGCTGTGGTGGCTGCAGCATCGCTTCTAGGACTTTGGTCTAAGATCAAGCGTGTAAATAACGCTTCTCGTGCATCAGAGCATTCAGTTAACCCTAACTCTCATGAATCCATTTCATTGTGGTCATCATCAGAAAGTGCCTCTGCTTGTGGCTTCTTTTTATAGCTGTTTGAGGCCCATTGTTTGTTTTGTTTAGCAACTTTAAAATTGCGTATTAACTATAGCTTTCATAAAACTCCATGGACATTGATAGTCCTGATATCTAGATGCTGATTTAAAGTGTGATTAAGAATTTGAAGTTGTTAAGCATTACTTACGTTGAGCATGCGAAAATTTCTGTGAGCACCTCCACTCCATTTTTGTCTTTACCAAATGTCTTCTCAGTTTTTGTTCTAAGCAGCTAAGTTGTACTGCAAAAAGACTTACTTGAACCATATTTTAAAATGCAGTTGTCATTTGTATTATTACCATCTTCATGCAGTTGTAGTAATGAGGTTTTGCTGTTCAGTGAGTCCCTACCTGGCAGGTGCTGACGTCCCACATTTACCAGCTGCCTAGACCAGGCATGAGGCGATCACTGTCCTAGCAGTGGCTGCTCACAGAGAGCCAGTCCGGACAAAGCTGAAGTGATAATGATGGTTAGGGGACTGTTCAGGGATATTCCAAGTTTCTTCTTATAAACTTGTAACTTTCTTTTGGCTTTCAAGATTTTACACCAACATTTTGATGTATCGATGTTGCTGGGCTAATACCTCACATGGTGCTCAGCTGCTCACTATATGGAGAGATACATTTGGTGCTGAGGTTTTAAAGTCATAGCCAACCATTCAAGGTCTCTTGATATTTACCAATACCAAGTGATACCCTATTTAATGATGGTGGTGGCGGGGCCTGGTGGTGCAGGCCTATAATCCCAGCACCCAGAAGGTTGAGGCACAGTGGCACAAGTGCCTGCCTGGCAGGTGCAAGGTCCAGAGTTCGATTCCCAGTACCAAAAAAAAGAGAGAAAAGGAGGGCTGAGGTAGGAGGATCTCCACAAGTTCAAGGCCAGCCTGAACTATATAGTGAAACCTTGTCTAAAAAAAAAAAAGATGGTGGCTTCCAACTAAAAGTTGGACTTTTAACTTTGTACTTCTGCTGGGTAATACTACGCTGTATGTGACAAATGCAAGGTGTTAGGCTAATAAGATCTAAATATTTGAGATCATTTTCCTCACCTGATTTGAATTATGAAGCCTTCAAAATGTGTTGGTAAAGCAGTTTCACAAAGTTTATCTGTAGAAATGTATTGACTTTAAAAACTTGGTAGGAGGCTGAAACAGGAGGATCATCATGAGTTTGAGGACAGCCTGAAATACATAGTGAGACCTTGCCTCAAAAAAAAAAATCCCCCAAAACACACCACACACACACACCACACACACACACACACACACACACACACACACACACACCCACCCAAAATTGGTGGGAAGCTTCACTGTAAATTCTAAAGATTTAAAAAGACTGAAATCTCCTATTAGAATCTCTCCTTTTTGCCTTTGAACAGTATGATAGAAAAGGGACCTACAAACCTAACAAATACTAAGTCTTTAGTCCTCCGAATAGTGTAAATGGTCTCAGAATTAGTGCGTGGAACTTCGGGTGTCTAACCTGAACCTAAAGGGCCCACTGATGTAGTTTGCGTCTAGCTCTTCCTGTGTGTCTGTTAGTTACATGAGAAGAGCTGACTCTCGGTCTGCAGTTACCTTTCAGCCAGTGTGTATCATTGTGAAGAGTCTGGGAATGTTATCATTTTAATCACGGAGATGCTATTGTGCCAAATGACAGTGATGCTCCTTCTGTAACTTCCTAATGTGCAGCCACTGCACAGGGCCTCCACGGTGGTAGGTTTTACTTGGTAGTGTATCTTTTACCCTATCAATAGACTACATGCAAATGTCGGTTGCAAAAAAGGCTTTGTGATAGTTACATTCGCTTGTTTATTTCCCCAACAGCTATGCTTTATGGAAGCCAGGCACTGTTTATCAGCTGCTAATGTTATTTTTGGTCAAATTGGAAAGATCCCAGCCACAGAAGAGAGTAAGTTCATGAGTGGGTGCTTCATTATATAGATTTTTTTAAAAAATAAATTTCAAAATTATTTTAAATGTGCAAAAATTTGTAAGAACAAAACGAACATATACCTTCTTCTGCCCTCACCAGTGTTCATGTTTACTTAATTTGTAATCACATTGTCTTTCTGAACCTTTTGAAAGATTTTATATAATAGGCTCCTTTATCCCATAATACTTCGGTGTGCATGTTCTAAGAACAAGACCATGTCCTTGCATAATCATAGAACAGTCAGCAAATTCAGGAAATGCAACATTGGTACAATTCTTTTATTTTTTGTGCTTAATTTAATTCTCTTCCATATTCTTTATACCAGTTTTCTTCCAGCACTGGATTAATTCAGCACTGCCTGTTATATTCATCTGTCTCACATGTCTTGTTTTATGTGATCTAGAACAGTTCTTCAGCTTTGTTCTCTTTCACCACTTACAGTTTTGAAGAATACAGGCCAGTTATATTATAGAATTTATCAAGTGGAGTTTGTGTGATATTTTCCTTTGCCAAGATTGCGATCATGTGTTTTTATTAGAATACTACGTGCATAAATGTGTCCTGAGATCTTTTTCATCACGGTGGACTTCGTTGTTTGTTTGCAGCGCTGGCGACCAAACCCAGGAACACACATGTCAGGCCAGTGCCCCACCACTGAGCCGTATCCTTCACTCTTCGTGATAGTGTTTTCTTTAGACTTAAAAAAAAAAAATCAAAGTTAACATGTTTTTGAGGCATTGAACAAGTTTTGTATCAAATTCACCATTTTCTTTACTCTCTAATTTTGTAATTTACTGTTGAGCAGTAAATTGCAGTAAAAACCTAAAAGGTTTTTGCAACATGTTTTCTTTTTGTGTTTTGTTTTTTCTTTTCTTTTGAGACAGGGTCTCACTATGCAGTTCAGTCTGGCCTGGAACTCATAGAGGTCCTCTTGCCTCAGCTTCCCAAGTGCTAGGATTACAGCTTTGCAGTGCCAGCATCAAGATGCAAGTTTGAGTCCAGCCAAAGCAATTTAGTGACTTAGTGAGACCCTGTCTCAAAATAAGAAAAGGGCTGAGAATGTAGCCTGGTACGGAGACCCTGTGTTCAATCTCAGTACTGCAAACAAACAAGTAAATGGCATTTGTCTGAAAAATTAATAAAAACAAAACCACACTAAAGTATCATTTTATTTTTATTCTTCAAAACAGAAAGCTCTGGAGTTGGGGTTGTTCTTCAGTAAAAGATCATTGGCCTAGCATGTACAAGGTCTGGGTTAGATTCCCCAGGGCTCAGACGGAGAGCGAGAGCTGAAGAAAATGACAAGGGCTGTTGTTTTCAAAATGTTTTCTGTGAGCATCCTCGAATATTGTGGATTAGAAAATTTGTTGAAAATAATCTAACACTTGAGGTTGTATAAACTCTTTGACCTCTGGACTCTATCCATAGGAGGTAGTCCACAGTCCAGGCCAGCTTGTGTACTGAGATCTTCATACTTAGAGTTGTCTATAGTAGTAAAGAATGAGAAACAGTAAGCTCCCATACTGGAGAAATTCTTTAAGTATGAAACAGCCACTTAATTGTGTATAAGGCTTTACTTAAAAAAAAGAAACTAAAGTGTTGCTAATGATTTGGACAAAGTGTTAGTGATGAATATGTGAAGAAAAAGTTATGTTTACAGTCAAACACACATTGTGACCTCAATTTTTACTTATAGATAAAAGTAAAAACAAACCTAGAAAGAAGTTTGCAAAGCAGCAGCAGCCAGTGTCTCCATGCAGTAGTGTTAGGGGCTGGGGCGGGCTCCCCCATCCTGCTTCAGCGAACAGAAAAAAGTGACATGAAGAACATAGAATACAGAGAGAATTACAGTTGTGACCATTAATTTGGGCAAATCACATGTATGATTTTAGCTCCCGAGGCCGAAGGAGATGTGCCAGAGCTCTACCATCAGAGGAAGGGGGAAATCGCAAGGTGCTGGATCAAGTACTGTTTGACACTCATGCAGAATGCCGAGCTGTCCATGCAGGTGATGAACACAAACATTGCCTTTTTCTGTGTTGGGTGAGCATTGCATGAGCAGAAGCGCTCGGTGGGGTCTGTGCCTGGCGCCCTGTGTGTTGGTTTCAGAAGGATACAGAATACGCTCATAGATGTTCCTTTATACACCTGACTTAAGTATCGTTTCTTCCTGGTAGACTTTGTTTGGCTAGAATATGAGCTCCTTTTTTTTTTTGAAGACAATGTCTTCCCCTCCCTATTTACAAAAGATTTGTTTCAAGTTTTTTCTTTCCTTTCTTTTTTTTCCCCTTTCCCTTCCTTCCGTTCCCCCTTACCCCCTTTGTTCCCCTTCCCATTTGAACTTTGACACAGGGCCTCACTAAGTTGCCCATCCTGGGCATGAAGTTATGATCCTTCTGCCTTGGCCTCCCAGAACACCGGGGTTGCTCTTTGTTTTAATGGATTGATTGACTGAGACAGGGTCTCACTATGTAGGTCAGACCGGCCTTGAACTCACTATGTGTTGACATTAAACTCACCATGATCCTCTGCCTACCAGATCTGCTATTTATTTATTTTTTTGCAATACTAAGGATTGAACCCAAGGCAATCAACCAATGAGCTACATTTTCCCAGTCCTGTTTGTTTTTTTTGAGACAGGGTCTCACAAAATTCTACAGGTGGAATTTGAACTTGTGATGTTCCTGCCTCGGCCTGCTTCAGTATTGGAATTACAGTGCAGGCATGTGCTGCCACCACTGCATGGGGTGAATGAGTAATTCTTTATCACTTAAAGATGATAAATTCCTTAAGTTACATAGGCTTTTCTTGCCCCTTCTAAGTAACTTAAATTGTTTTGTATTAATCCACTTGTATTCTTATTCTCTTATCTCCTTTTAGAATAAGCAGTTTGAAGGCAGGATTTTAGTATACCTTGCAGCATTCTCTTACAGATGGATAAAATTGAAAAGGTTAACCTTAAGAAATAGCCGTGCAGTAGTTCAAGTACAGAAGCACAGATACTTGCATTGAGGAGTGTGCCCTCTGGAGACTTCACTGCCGTTGGGTCTGAGCCCGGCTCAGCCACTTTGTAACTGTTGGATTCAGGTCTCTTACTCTCTGTGTCTCACTCTCCTTATAAGTCCAGTGGAGATACAGGCCTCTACTTGACACTTGTTATGCAAATTTCATTAGTAAGTGTCCAAACCTCAGAAAGTAACTGAGACAAGCTGGCCAAGATGGCGTACACCTGTAATCCCAGCACTCAGGTGGCTGAGGCGGGGTTGCCAGGAGTTCGAGGCCAGCCTGGGCTATATAGTGAGTTTGAGGCCAGCCTAAACCACATAGCAAGACTCTATCTCAAAAGTTAATTAAAATGTGACTTAAATCTCACATTGTAACTCCATTATTATTACTAATCTCACTGAAGCCTCATTCCTGACCACTAAGGAGAAAAGGAAAACAAATTACGTAGATATAATACAGGCAAGATATGTAGGAGACTTTACTAGGGGAGTCAGTGTGAGTTTGTTTTTTTTCTGGGTGCTTTAGAATACAGTGACTTTATAGTAAATAATATAGAACCCACTGGGGTGGAGCTCTGCCTAACATGCTGCGGTCCTAGGCTGGATCCCCAGCACCACAAAAACAAGAACAACAGCAACAGAGGAAAGATAAAAGAAAACAAAAACCATGCATCCTTGTGGTGGTACTAAAAAAAGGATCAGTAAATAAGCAAGTAAACGTGAAGCGCAGGTCTTACAGAGGTGAGGTCGTTCCAGAGGAAAAAAGCAAGGCTAAGCTGCCACAGGGAGAGAAAGGAAATAGGGAGGGGTCTGAGGCTTTTAGGCCTAGAGAACCGGAGCCGGGAGGAGCAGGCAGCGCCTTCTGGGCAGGCAAGTGGGTGGTGGAAAGCGGGGCTGCAGGGACTGGCGGGGCAGGAGAGAAGCCCCTGGATGTCTTCATGGAGGAGGGGCCAGGCAGAACATGCCAGGGCACAGCTCTTACCCTTCATTAGTTGCTGTTTCCAGCCTGGGGACTAGAACTTTATTTGATTATTTGAAACTCAAATACTAAAGTATGTAAACTACTAAATTACTCAGATTTTCCTTAAACTGAATTTTTTCTGGGCGGTGGCTTTTTGAGACAGGGTCTCACTATGCAGTTCAGGCTGGCCTCGAGCTCACTTTGTAGCACAGGCTGGTCTTGAACTCACAATGATCCTCCTCCCTCTGCCTCCCTAGTGCTGGGGTTACAGGTGTGTGTACCACACCCAGCTCAGTTAAGCATTTTCTTGTACCAGCCCTGTGCTAGTCATTGTCCAAGGTTCAGGGGTTACTGCGATGAACAAATACAGACATAGTCTTGGCCAGGAACAGAGATGCACTACTGTAACTGTAATCCCAGCACTCTGGCAGGCTGAGGCAGGAGGATGACAATTTTGAGACCCGTCTGGGCTACACAGTTCAAGGCCAGCCTGAAATACATAACAAAAGAAGAAAGAATTGTAAGTGAACTTGAGTCCACAGAGGATAAATAATACATAAGTGTTTTTATGTTTTACTTTTTCAAATTCTTTTTTCACATTTCTTGAATTTTTAACATAATTGGAAGAAAAAAGATTTCAAAAGGTGTTCGGATTATAACACCTCCAGCAGGCTAAGGATCTAGCTCCATAGTAGAGCATTTGCCTAATGTGCTCCATATCCTGGATTTGATCCTTGTCACTGGAGGAAAAAGTTAACACTGCTCAGTTGGGCTGGGAAGTAAGAGCGTTTTGCTCACTATAGAGTTTTATTCAACAGCAGGAGCTAAGTGTCCTACTTAACCCTAAGGTATCTTTTTCTTTCAGGACAACATAGGGGAGCTGGATCTTGACAAACAGTCTGAACTTAGAGCTTTACGGAAAAAAGAACTAGATGAGGAAGAACGCATCAGGAAAAAGGCTGTGCAGTTTGGGACTGGTGAACTCTGTGACGCCATCTCCGCAGTGGAGGAGAAAGTGAGATATTTGAGGCCTTTAGATTTTGAAGAAGCCAGGGAACTTTTCCTCCTGGGTCAGCACTATGTCTCTGAGGCCAAGGAGTTCTTCCAGATTGATGGGTATGTCACCGACCACATTGAAGTTGTCCAGGACCACAGCTCGCTGTTCAAGGTGCTCGCATTCTTTGAAACTGACATGGAGAGGCGGTGCAAGATGCACAAGCGTAGAATAGCCATGCTAGAGCCCCTCACTGTGGACCTGAACCCGCAGTATTACCTCTTGGTCAACAGACAGATTCAGTTTGAGATTGCACACGCTTACTATGACATGATGGATTTGAAGGTTGCTATTGCCGACAAGCTCAGGGACCCTGATTCGCACATCGTAAAGAAAATTAATAACCTTAATAAGTCAGCACTGAAGTACTACCAGCTCTTCCTAGACTCCCTGAGAGACCCAAATAAAGTATTTCCTGAGCACATAGGGGAAGATGTCCTTCGCCCTGCCATGTTAGCTAAGTTCCGAGTTGCTCGTCTCTATGGCAAAATCATCACTGCAGATCCCAAGAAGGAGCTAGAAAATTTGGCAACATCATTGGAACATTACAAGTTTATTGTTGATTACTGTGAAAAGCACCCTGAGGCTGCCCAGGAAATAGAAGTTGAGCTAGAACTTAGTAAAGAGATGGTTAGTCTTCTTCCAACAAAAATGGAGCGATTCAGAACCAAGATGGCCCAGACTTAATCCTTGTTCTTAAAGAAAGGAATTGTGCAATACTGAAGTGAGTTTCCCCCATAGTCAAACAGGCCCAGCTCCATGGTGACTTTTCCGGAGCCAGATGAGTGCAGTTTGAGCTTGAGATTGGGGCAGATTACCTGAGTCTGCTGGGCCCCTGGGCAGCACAGCTCATTAGTAATTCATACCCGGTTATGTGAACTGCCTGATACGGTGGCATGTGATTTCTATTTTAGATTGCTCGTTTCCTCTGTAAGTGCTGTGTAAGCACTTCCTGCCTCAGCCTGTCGGCTACTACTTGATAGATCCCCCCCCCCAAGGAAAAATGCTGGGTAATGTACCCGGTAGACAGCTTGTGACTGTATTGAATCCAAAATCTTCCTATAGTTATTCTTTCTACAATACTTAATGCAGAGATGAGAATTATTCCCAAAGAAATATTTCCCTTCTGAAAATACTGAAATTAAGTTATATTGTTGTAAAGTGATATAAAATAGTTTGTCTCAGTTATAGGGGGAAAAATCCTTGGAAATACAATAAAATTAACTTGTTTCAACTAGTAAAAATTGCAATTTTCTCTTTTACTTTGTTGTGAAACTTGATTTTTATTTTTTTAAGGAGAATATTTCTTTAGTAACATGGCACAGTTAGGAGACATTAAAATACCTTTCACTGAATAAATTCTTATTCAGCTAATACTGTGTGCCAGAAGATCTCACTGGGGTGCAGCTTCTCCTCAGGATTGTGCTGTATTTATAAAATTTAAGCGCAGTTGTAAAATTATGCTGTGAACATTGTTGATGTTCTTTAACAAATGTGGGATTATCCCTCTTCAACATACAGTCAGTGCTGGTTGTGAAGTTTATTGTGGGGAATAGCTCCGCGTTGGTTTGCCTGTTCGTTTGTGAAAGCCTAGGTCACCTCTAAGATTCGGTAACATTTGTATGTATGTATGTGCACACACAACATATGCAGTGTACACACACACATAATCACCTTAACTTTTCCCTTGAGGTCAGTTTGGCAAGAAAAAATCCTTTGGCTGTTAACAGTCTGCAGTGTGTGATTTCGCTCAGTTCACATTTACTGAAGTTCTTTGTAGGTCAGGCGCTGGTCTCACTTTTCTTTTGCAACTAGAAATCAGACTCAGGACCTCATGCTTGCCAGGCAGGCACCATGCTGCTGAGGTATACCCCTAGCCCCTGATCTCACTTTTCTTTCTTTTTTTTTTAAACTAGGGTCTCCCTATGCAGTTTGGGCTGGGCTTGAATTCACTTTCTAGTCCAGGTTGGCTTTGAACTCAAGGTGATCCTCCTGCCTTAGCCTCCTGGATGCTGGGATCACAGGTGTGTGCCACCACGCCTGGCTGGCTTTGCTTTTCTAAGCATAGAGGATATATAGATGAATAGAAAAACAAAGTCCTGCTCTAATGGAGCAAGTAAACAAATACAGTGATTTCCTCGGTGTTGTTAAGGAAAACTGAATGATATGGGGACCATTTATGGGAAGGGCACTGTCCCCGCTCTCGTGACCTGCAGAGGCCTTTGAGAATTGGGAAGGTGGCAGGGAGTCGACTTCGAGGGGAGGAAAGCAGCCGTGGGACGGGGGCTGCAACCCCGAGGGAGACTGGGAACAAGCCTGGGAAGGAGCCTGGTGCTCAGAAGCTGGACACTGGCGTGGCCAGAGCAGCCAAGCAAAGAGCAGGGTGTGCTGTGAGAGCTGAGCTGCAGGGGCTGTCGAGGGCGGGCTGAGGAGTCTGGGTTTTCTTCTAGGTGCAGTGAGAAGTTGGTAAGATGTTAATGTGATCTGCTTAGACGTTGTAAAAAACAATTTAGCAGAGTGAGAAGGCAGAGGGAAGGGAGTTTTGGTGAGAATAGTGACGTCACTGCATCTCAGCTAATCTCATCTCTGCAGCTGTCTTGTTTTTTGAGACAGGGTTTTACTATGCAGTTCAGGCTGGCCTTGAACTCTGTAGCCCAGGCTGGCCTCAAACTTGCAGCAGCTCTCCTGCCTCAGACTCCCACATACTGGGATAACAGGCATGCACCATCACACCTGGCCACCTTTCTTGATGTAGCCATTTTTCTCCCAACTTTATGCAACTGTGTAACTTCATTTGCATATTCATTCATCTTTCCCCCTCCCTTCTTCCCTCCCCATCCTCCTGTCTCAAGCCTTCCAGACAGCTGGGATTACAAGCATGAGCCACTATGCCTGGCTGCATTTTGTTTTACTTAATAGCTATTTACCAAGCTCTTTCTGTGCTTAAGCTCTGAGAGCACAGTCTCTAGGACCCAGCCTCATAGATCTTAAGCTTCTTCCTATGTAGTATAGCAGGCAGGGGCCCTACAACGACATACTTTGCTATTTGTCACTTAGTGTCCACAGTGACCGTGCTTCTAAGACTGTGCCTTTGCTTGTCAGAAAGCCCCGCTGCCTGCTTGCAACCGTGCTCTGCTTACAGACCCGTGTTCTGTAAACACTGCTTTGCATCTGCATTCTGAGGTTCATTGCTTCTCTGGCCGAGCGCTTCTCAGAGACTTCTGTTTTCAAGGCGTCTTCACACATAACATTGTGGTGGACCAACGAGTTTCTCTTTGAGGGTTGTATCTTCCTATTTTTACCCAGTTTGAAGTTGAGATATTTTAGTTGGGCCAAGTGGCACCCACATGTAATCCCAGCACTCAGGAGGCTGAGGCAGGAGGATTATGACTAGTTTGAGGCCAGCCTGGGCTACATAGTGAGTTCAAGACAGACTAAATGACATAGTGAGACCTTGTCTCAAAAAAAAAAAAAAAACCAAAAAGAAATTTTAACATGTCATCTAAAATTGACAAACCCACTGCATATAAACATAACCTTTTATGAAAATACCTATGGCATATTTTGTTTTTGGAGGGTTGTTTGTGATAGGTTCTTACTATGTAGCTCAGCCTGGCCTCAAACTTAATGATCCTCCTGCCTCAACCTCCTGAGTGCTGGGGTTCCAGATTTTTTTTTTACAAGTATTTTTAACATCTGAATTCATACGAAATAGTTTGATTCTTGTCATACAACTTGTGGAAAACTCCTCTGCACACTTGTAAATGAAGGGAAGTGAGGAAAGTATTGTCTACATGGAATCACTTTGCTGCAGCTCCTCTGACTGCTGCCTGAGGTTCCCTGTAGCACAGCTTGAGAACCGCTGCAGTGCCCTGTTCTGTGTGGGGCATGGCCCAGAGCGGGGACGTCAAGGGTTGTCTGGGAAACTGCAGAGGCAGTGGGCAGTGGTCTCGGTTTCACAGCCCTTGTTCTGCTCTGTACGCCGGTTTGGGTTGAGTCTGGACTCATGGCAGTGTCATGTTTTTGTTATTCTGCCGTATATGTCGGAGTTCTTGGCAGTACTGGATTCTTTGGCAGTTTTATCTGCCTGAGCTACTGCACATGTTTGTTGCGGTCATCTCTGTCACGGTGGAGTCGCTGACGGGACGAGCTCTCTCTCTCATGGACACGGTTGGTTCATATTCTGTCCTAATTTTGCAAATCTCAAATGAAACACACAATGCTCAGAACCCTTAAAAGTGTTGGCCGCATGACAGAACTTTGGCCAGAGATACTAACCTTTGCTTCCCTGTCCCCCACCCCTAAGGCCAGAGACTATGCTGAGTTAATAGAAATGCTGCTTTGACCCAAAAATCTTTGGCAATTTCTTTTTTTCTTTTCCTTTTCTTTCTTTGTTCCCTTAAGTACTAGGGATTGATCCCAAGGCCTTTGCACAAAGCTACATATCAACCCCCACTCCAGCTTTGAGACAGGGTCTCATTAAGTTGCCTAGGCTGGGCTCAAACCTCCCATCCTCCTGCCTCAGCCTCCTGAGTCCCAGAGTGCTGGGATTACAGATGTGCGCCACCAGCACGCCTTACTGCGATCTCCTTAATCTTGCTAGATTTAGACAACTAATGGGCTAAAGGCATCATTCATTCATTTACTATATATGCTTATTTCTTCACTTAATCAACAGTATACGTGGAATGCCTGTTACCAGAAGACTGCACATTACCCGCCCATCCTACAGAGGTCTGAGGAAAACGTTAAAAATTCAGATGTGGATGTGAAGGCCTTCCAGATGGCACAGGCTGAGAACAGAGTTGGGGCTGGGATTGTAGGCAGGCACTACCGTGCCTGGCCGCTAGACTGTGTTATGTAAAAGCCTGGGATAGGGAAAGAACATGAACACAAACCAGGAGCTCTGTCAGGAGAAATGCCTTAGAGATTGCAGCTCAGAGAATTTCACCCTGTGAGCTGTTACCCAAGCCAACTTCAAGCCAGTAACCTTTTTCTCAGGAAGGTCATGATACACTATTAATGTTTCTTATCTGCAGGAAATGGTGAGGCAGCCTAATGCAGGCTCTGGGTGAAAATGGGGTTAAAAAATACACTTAAAAAACAAACCCAAGCACATGCAGCACGTCGGTGAGTTGCTGGATGTGACCTGAGCCACCGCAGCCAGGGCCCAGCCAGCTCTCGGCACGGAGCTCTTCCCACTTCCTTCTGAGCTCTCTCACTCACTTCACTGGTTATCTTCATCACTGCCTTTCCTGTTCCCATGCTAAGTCAGGTTTTGCTGTCAGAAGACTCATCACTAGCTGCCATCATCTGTCATCTTGTGTAGATGAGTTTTACATTCTTCATGTTCACTCAAAAGCTATTACCTGGCCAGCTGGGCGTGGTGGTGCATGCCTGGGATCTCAGCACTTGGGAGGCTGAGGCAGGAGGATCTCTGTGAGTTTCAGACCAGCATATACTACATAGTTTAAGGCCAGCCTGAACTACATCGTTAGTCCCTGCCTCAAAAAAAAAAAAAAATTCTATTGCTTGGACACTATAAAAACAAGGTGCAACTGTGTAAAAATAAAATTTAACAATGAAAACCAAATCTCCAGTTGCTTTACTGATTATGCAAAACTGTTAAATGGTTTTATAATAAGAACTTCTTCCCAGGCATGATGGCACATGCCTGTAATCCCTGCACTTGGGAGGCTGAGGCAAGAGGATCATTGCAAGTTTGAGGCCAGCCTGGGCTACAGAGTGAGCTCAAGGCCAGCCTGAACTGCATAGTGAGACCCTGTCTCAAGAACAACAACAAAAAAAAACCTTATTGCCTTGTTTAGACTCCAGTTTTGGGTTCTGCTTTTGAGTACTGAATCTTTCATCAGTTTCTTTTTCCTGTATGTGCAGTCCATAAAAATCTAATTATATTCTTTATAAGAAATGGATTCCCAAGTTTATTAGGAAAAATAGTTTAAAGTTTCATTTACCGAGGATGAGTGACTGTGTCCTGAGTTATGAGTCACTGTGTCGTGAGTTGTAAAAAATCAAGCTCTTCCACAGGCCTACCATTTATCTTCCTAACTCAGAACAACCTGTTTTATCCCATGAATCCGATAAGAGTACCAAATATGAGGGTTTGTTGGAATCACCTGACTTGAATTGCAGCCACACATCTTAAAGGCATCTGAGTTATCTCTGGGTGCATTATAGGACCCACCTCTAGATCAGCTGATGAGACCTTGAGGCCTGTGTGGCTGCCGTCCAGAAGAAGCAACCTACACTGCTGTAGACAGAGACCACAAACAGACTTCAACCTGGAAGCCCCAGTGCAAGTACTGATTGCTAATGAAACTTGACCATGCTTTTCACATGGTCAGTGGTGTTTTAGGGTCAACAGCAGGTGTTTATTGATAGAATTATTTAATGACAGCCAATGACTACTGAACAGTTGGAATAATTACACTTAAGATTGTGTGTGTGTGTGTGTGTGTGTGTGTGTGTGTATACTTTTTTGTGTGTGTGTCTTTTTTGAGCCAGGGTCTTGCTATACAGTTCAGGCTGGCCTTGAGCTCATTTTGTAGCCCAGTCTGGTCTTAATCCTCCTGCCTCAGCCTCCCGAGTGCTGGGATTACAGGTGTGCACCACCATGCCTGGCAAGATTATATTTTAATTATTTTTTCATCTTTGGGTACCAGAAATTGAATTTAGGACCTCACATTTGCCAGGCAGGTGCTGCACCACTGAGCTATATCCCTGGCAAGATTATATTTTTAATATTACATTGTATAATCTATAAGGCATTGTTTCCTAGGGTTAAGTCCCAGGACTATCTATCAGAATCAGATAGATCTTATGCAGAAAAAGCCTTTGACAAATTCCCAAAAAACACTGAAAAAAATAGGTTGTAGAGGGGCATTATCTCAATCTGATAAAGACCATTTATGACAAACCTACTATCTTGGTTACTTTTCTCGCTGCTGAGACAAAATACCCAATGCCCAAAATGAAGGAAGGAAAGGTTTATTTAGCTTACAGTTTGTGGAGGTTTCAGTCCATACTTGGCTGGTTCTGAGGCAGAGTCAGGGCTACAGTTCATGGCAGCAGAAGACAGCAAAGCAGCAAGAGCCAAAGGGGAGGAATGGTAGGCAAGGAGCCCCTTTCTACCTCACTTACATTGTAAACAGGCTCCCCCCACTCCGCGGGTAGCCCTCACGCAATGTCCATGCCCTCCTCTTCCACAGGCTCAGGATGTACACAAAGTAAGCACCTTGGCTCCCTGCTGAGTCACTCAGTCAAACCTCTAGGCTCCCCAAGTTGACACAGTGTATCAACCTTAACATTCCACCCCTTGTCAACCTGGCAACCAGACACATTTCTTTAAACCAGTTTCCAGATACAAAGACATTACATTACATTAGAACCATAACATTTTGCCCCCTAAAGACTCATGCACATCCCTTTATGCAGAAGGCATTTAGTCCATCTGCAAGAGTTGCCAAAGTCCACAGTTTCAGCATTGCTGAAAAATCCAAGTCCCAACTCTCCTCAGAGATGTAAGGCAAACCCTTTAGTTACAAGCCTGCAGTACAAATGGAAAGTTAAACACTTCCAACATTCAATGGCACAAAATAAACATTACCATTCCAAAAGGTACCAACAGGGGAATATAGAGCATTGGGACCAAAGCAAGTCCAGAATCCAGCAGGTCTAACATTTTTTTTTCTCAGCTAAAACAGAAGCCCCTCAGACTTCATTCCTTCCCTCTCGCTCCCTCCAGGGAGAAAGCAAGACCGATCATCAACAGCAAGAGGTAGTTGCACGAAGCAACACCAAGTGCCAACTTCACGCTCAAGAGGGAATGCTGCACCTCCTCCTCGTGGTTTCTGGTACTCTACACGATCAGAGAAACTTCTCTATACTATAGAAATAATCCCTGAAAGTACAGCCTTCAGCAGGTCTAACATTGTGTCCTATAATTCCACATGCAGCATCTGAAGCAACTTGTGGCACATAGTGAGCTCCAAAGGGCTTGCATGAGTCCACCCCTATGGCACTTCTGGTGGTTACAGCTCCCACAGCTTCTCTCATAGGCCTGCTTTGCTCCCTCCTTGAAACTTTCCTCAGATGATCTACAGTGCTGTCTTTTCTAAACTGAGGTTTCCAGGGCACCTTTTGCTTCACACTCACAGCTTCACACACTGCCCTCTCAGGGGTACACTGCCTGGCCTCCCAGGCCTTCTAAAATCTGGGTGAAAGCCTCTTTAACCTCAGAACTCTTGCATTTTCCTTGCACCTAAAGCCAGGGCCACGTGGAGGATGCCAAGGTCTGCTGTCACCTGGAGCAGTAGCCAAACTTTCCTCTCAGCCACAGGGGTCAAGTGCCTGGGTCACCGGGCACACTGAATACAATTCTGAGGAACAAATTCTCTATGCCGCCTGCATTCTGGAACCTAGTGTGCCTGCTGCTGCCATTCTGGAACATGGTTCTCTCTGGTTTCCTTCTCAAGGCCTGGTCTCTCACCTCTATAGTTTTGAGGTTGCAAAGGGTGGAGACGTGCTGCTGCTTGTGATACCCTCACGCCATCCTTTCCATTCTCTTGTTCCTTCTCAGCAATAGAGATCTCCTCAGCTTATCTTTGCAGTCCACAGCTTTACTGCAGCTTCCTTTTCGGCCAAATTCACATTTTAAATCATCCTGCTGGGCTCTTTGCTCTTGATTCTCAATATAAATCTGGCTAAAAGCCCCCAACAACAGCTATGCCACTGCCCCAACGTTCGACTGCCTTGAAATTTCTTTTGCTAGATTAATCATTTTGCTGCTGCCCTTAATCTAAGTCTTAGGCAAAGTCTCTGGACACGAGCAAAATGCAGACAAACTTTCTGCCAAGCCATAACATACATCATCTGGAGTCCAACAACCAATGTAGACCTTCCCAACAGAAACCTCCTGAACCTGGTCTTTACTGGCAGGCTTTTTATCAGCCCTCTGGTCTTCTGAGTGCTGACCAGAATCTCCTGGACAGAACAGCCGAAGCTATTCTAGCACATCTCTTTCAGGCGACATTTCCAAACCTTTCCAGACTCTTCCCACAAGCCATTTCCAAAGGCTCTTGCACCATATGGTCAGATATAGTAACAGCAAAGACCCCACTCCACTGGTACCAAATTCTGTCTTACTTTTCTCTCACTGCTGAGACAAAATACCCAACACCCAAAATGAAGGAAGTAAAGGTTTATTTAGCTTACAGTTTGTGGAGGTTTCAGTCCATACTTGGCTGGTTCTGAGGCAGAATAGCACATGGCAGAGGCAAAGGTTCATGGCAGCAGAGCACAGCAAAAACAACCAGCAAAAGGGAGGAATGGCACAAGCAGCCTCTTTCTCTCCCTCACATTGTAAACAGGCTACCCTCACCCAGGGGCCTGTAGCTCTCACACAATGTCCATGCCCTCCTCTTCCACAGGCTCAGGATGTATACAAAGTAAGCACCCTGGCTTCCTGCTGAGTCACTCAGCCAAACCTCTGGACTCCCCAAGTTGACACAATGTATCAACCATAACACCTACTGTTAATATCATACTAAGTGGAGGAATTTCCCTCTAAAATCAGAAACCAGACAAGATTGTCCACTGTCACCCCTCCTGTTCAACAAAGTGCTCAAAATATTAGCCGGGACAATCAGGAAAGAAAAAGAAATAAAAGGGATATGCGCATAAAAGAAGTCAGTTTATCATTATTTTTAGATGACATGATCCTCTTCCTAGGAGACTCCCCCAAATCCACTCAGACTCCCAGAGTTAATAACTAAATTCAGTAGCATAGCAGGTTATAAAGTGAACACACAAAAATCAATAGCATGCCTTCACGGTAATAAACCCACTGAAAAAGAAAATACCATTCACAATAGTACCAACAAACATACTTAGGAATTTAACAAGGAAGTGAAAGACCTCTACAACAAAAACTATAGTATGCTAAAAAAGGACGCAGAAGTGGACATCAGAAAATGGAAAGACATTCCCTGTGCCTGGAGAGGCAGAACCAATATTGTCAGAATGGCCGTGGCTCTGAAATTGATAGACCAGTTTTAACACAATTCCAACCAACTACCAACAGCGTTCCTCACAGAACTGGACAGAATAATCCTAAAATTCCTGTGGAACCAGAAGAGACCCAGAATAGCAAAAGCAATCCTGGGTAACAAGAGCAAAGCAGGAGACATCACAGTCCCAGACTCAAAGTTTTACCACAAAGCTACTATGATACAAGCAGCCTGGTACTGGCACCAAGACAGATCCCCCAGCACTTTGGGCCATCTGACCAAGGGACCAACACCTACAGTGGACGAAAGACCACCTCTTTAATGAATAGTGCTGCTGGGAAGTGAGAGTGTGAGAGTGTTACAGGGACAGGCTTCCTGACCAAACAGCTGTGCTGTGCCCCTGGTTCCCAAGGGGACCTCAGCCCCAGCTCTCCCTGCACTCGCCACTGGGCTGAGGCAGGGTGGTGAGCACAGTGCTGGGACAGCACCCAAGGGGGGTTCCCAGATGAAAGGAGGCTGCCAGCACTCCTGAGGAGTTCTAGGTTCCCTCAGGGGGCCGAAGAGGGGAAAGAGAAGTCACTTGATGAGGAGCGAAGCAGGTGAGCACAGCTCTGGGGGGATTTCAGTGGAAATACCGCCGGGCTGTCCCCACACATGCTGGTCACTGCTTGCTGCAGGGTACGGCCAGGACAGTCTCTCGGGTATTTTGTGGGCGTGGCACGGAGCAAATCCTATGGGATCCCCCTACTTGTACACTTAGGGTCTACATCGCTGAGAGGTCTGGCTATGATGAACGCGCGTGCCGTGCCTGCTTCCAGAAAAGCAGTCCCTTTCCAGTACCGACGAGGGGCTCCTCCCTGGGGGAGCCCCCAGACTGCAGGATGGAGGCACAAACTGGCGCCTAGGACCTCCAATTCCCCTCACAACTCAGCCGCCAGGCAGCAGCAAGAGAGGGACCGCGGCAGATAGGGGTGCGAGAGTCCCAGGTGGACTCAGCTGCAACTGCAGGCCGCGCACAGCCTGGTGGGATCCAGCGGTTCCTCCAGTCATTCCCGACCCTGGCCTTGAGACTCCTCTCCTTTTCCAAGCACAATACTGCAGCTTCCCTCACCAGCCTGTTCTTGTGCCTCCCTTAGGGGAGTTTCCAGTCCCTCAGTGAAGAGCCGTTTAAGAGTCTTCTGCACCTTCTGTTTTGGTCTTGTGTTTGCACTGCTGCAGCTCAGGCCCTTGACCTGCGCAGGCAGTCAGGGCAATGGCTTAGTTCTTAAGGCATTACTCAGCGTCTGTGTCTAGCTCTTCTGATTTATGGCTCAGCTTTGGAATTTGTTAAATGTTTCTCATGTACACATTTGCATTTATTCCCTTTCTTTTAAAAAGTTATTTTATTGTAAATAATATTTTCTCAGCAATTTGACAAATACCCTTACTTTGTTTTCCCTTTTTTCCCCCTATTTTTGTGGCAGTGGGGATTGAACTCAAGGCCCTTGCACTGAGCTACACCCTCAGCATTTTTTTGTCTCTGTTTGGTTTTGTGTTATGCATTGTGCTGTGTTACGGAGACAGGATCTCTTGTGCCGAGCATTTAAATTGCCTAGTCCGGGCTCTAACTCATTCTTCCAGTGTGCTGGGATTACAGGCGTGCGCCACCACGACCAACCAGAAATACCCTTTAAAAAAAGAGAACCGCTGGGCGTGGTGGCGCACACCTGTAATCTCAGCACTTGGGAGGCTGAGGCAGGAAGCTCCTCCTGAGTTTGAGGCCCACCTGGGCTACATACTGAATTCAGGGGCAATCTGAATTACATAGAGAGATCTTGTCTCAAAACAGCACACACATCTTTTAAAGTGTGCTGCTCCGTAACCCATAGGGTGGATAAAACTTACTTATTCAGTTATCTTCAATGCTGAACAATTTTCAGTTTTCATATGATTTAAAACTAATAAGCACACCTGTGAGTGACACGCATACTGACCATTGTGTTGACCATAAGCCCACACCTGGACTGGAGATTCTGAATGTTTGTGCGATTTTAACAAAGTCATCCATTCTTGGTTTGGTCCGTTTTTGTAGTGCTGAGGATAAAAGCCATGGTTTTGTGCTTGGCAAGCACTGTGCCACTGAGCTACATCGCCAGTCCTACTTTCTTGGTTTTAATGTTATTTATTTAATTTTTGTTCTGTATTTGAGACAAGGTCTTGCTAGGTAGATCAGGTTGGCCTTTAACTCACTTTGTACCCCTGGCTGCCCTTGAACTTGAGGTGCTCTTCTTGCCTCAGCCTCCTGAGTGCTAGAATGATAGGCGTAATCCCTTACCCTTGCCGGGACCCACACCTGGCTCCTCGGTTTTAATTTTTAGTTCAGGCATTTTAGGGCAGTGTCAATGGCTGGAAACGTGTTTAGTGGTGATCTGGGAACCTATGTAGACTCCAGATGCTAATTCTTAGGGAAAGAATTCCCTTTCCCATGTGCTCTTGCTGTACGCTGTGCTCTCCTACGTTTAACCTTGTCATACAACCTGAACTGTTGTACGATAACACTTATTGAACCGTCGAGGGCCTTTTGCATGCCTTTTTGGATGTCTGCATCGAATGGCCCCACCCTCCTTTGTCAAAGGACACAAGCCCCTGCAACTCTGCCCAAGACAATGCCGGCTCCCTTCAGGGGCTGCACCAGCACCACCACCCCCACGGTGGCGCTCAAGAGCCCGATGGAGAGCGCCGCTGGCGAGGGAGGCGGGACACCAGACTGCTCCCCACCCAGTCTGCTGGCGTTTGAAAGGTGGCTGAGGTGCCACTGCCGCGCGCAGGACTGCAGAGGTCTGGTCCCTTCAAGCCCCACCGTCAGAGGCCCACGCAGACCTGACCCCATTCACGTAGCCAAACCGTACAAAATGCTGCGTGCGCCCCAGCTGGGCGCGCCAGTCTTCATGGCGCATGCGTCTTCCCCGAGGCCAAAGACAGTGGGCGCTGTGATTCTTTGTTTCGGTCCGTTTGCTTCCGCTGTGGTACCAGTTGTTCGGTCAAACACCGTTTTAGATGTTGCCATGGTGATATTTAGGGGATGAGATTAACTTTTAAATCAGGAGATTTTGAGTAAAGCAGATTATCCCCTAATATTGTAGACCTCTTCCAATCAGTGGGAGACATTAAAAGACGCCATCCTGTAGCCAGGTGTGGTGACGCACACCTGTAACCCCAGTACTCGGGAGGCTGAGGCAGGAGGAGTGCAGCAAGTTTGAGGCCAGCTTGGGCTACATAGTGAGTTCAAGGCCAGCCTGACCTACATGGTGAGACCTTGTCAAAAAAAAAAAAAAAGCCATCCATCACCTGTACAGCCTATATATAATCGCAGCAATGAGAGAGGCAGAGGCAGGCGGATTGCAAATTTGTGCCCAGCCTGGGCCACTTTGTGATTCAGCAAGACCGTGTCTCAAAATAAGTAAATAAAAGAGTTGGTGATGTAGCTCAATGTACAGGCTCTGGGCTCACTCCCCAGTAATGGAAAAAGCCAAACATAAGCCACCCCTGGGAGACGAATTCTGTCCGGGCGCACTGAATTCAGGACTGTGATGTGAACTGCTGCCTCTCAGCCTCAGCCTGCTCTGCAGATTTCAGACTTGCCAGCCTCTCAATGGTGTGAACCGTTTCCTTTAATAATGAAGCTGCTCACTGATTAAAGGCAGGGGTGCATTCTGAAGTGTATCTGTTAGGTGACCTTGTCACTGTGCCTATATCACACGGATTCCCACAGGTCTAGATGGCATCTGCCTGTCACTCGAGGTGGCCTTTCGTGTGATCAGAAGCACAGTGAAGACAAGTGGTGTGCAGCTCCTGTGTGGCAGATGACTTACAATAAATTTTTTGTTGTTGTTTTCTTGAGTCAGGGTCTTGCTATGCAGTTCAGGCTGGCCTTCACCTCACTTTGTAGCCCCAGCTGGCCTCAAACTCATAGCAGTCCTCCCGCTTCACCCTCCCAAGTGCTGAGATTACAAGCATGTGCCACCACAGCCAGCCTACAGTAAACTTTTTCCTTTCTTTTTTCTGTTATTGTAGTGCTGAGGATTGGACCCAGGGCCTCACGCATGCTAGGTGAGTATTCTACCACCATTACAGCCCCGGCTCTCCTTGTTCTTTTGTGAGCAGAAGGAACGCATTCTAAAGTAACAATCAGAAGTCTAATATGGTAAATGCATGAACCAGCAACAGGGTTACTTTTTATGATTATCGAGTCTTACGCATTGTACCTGATTGCATGTGTTGTTCATTTGTGAGCTGGCAGTGAAATAGGTCTGTTATACCAGCAGGGACTGATGCAGTGTGCTAGGATGTCACGAGGCTGTGACACTGAGACCCGTGCAGAAAAGTCTCAGCTCCATTAGGGTTAGGGTGTGTCCTTGACCTGGGTGCTGCTGTGTGGCACATGGGGATGGGGATGGGTGAGGGTGTTTGTGTGGGCTCTGTGTCCCTGGAGCAGCCTGATGCAGTGCCCCTCATGGGACAGGAAGGCCGGGCCCTGCCTTCCCTCTGCAGACAGCGAATGTGGTGGAGCGTGGCTGAGAGCAAGCGAGTGAAGAGTGAGGGAGGAATTGTGCGGAGACCGCCTCCATCTCCACCTGGCAGGGGCTGTCCTGGCCGATGCCCTGGGTGTAGACCTGTTTTTTATTTTCTTCTTCCTCTATAGGTAGTAGCCAGGATACTTTGATTTTTCTTTCTTTGAAACCTGAAAGGCTGAACAGCACTTAGGTGAGCGATGTGGTGCACTTGGGCTACTTGGGTGGCTGAGGTGCCACTGCCACGCGCAGGAAAGTGCAGGCACAGCCCGGGGAGCCTACACACCCCTCCCTGCCCAGCACTGTGCCAGGTGCTGTGGCGAGGCATTGCCCTTAGAGAGCCTGCACCCCGGCTCTTTCCTGCAGCCTGGCTTTAGGGGAAGGCAAGTGTTAGACCCAGGACAACCAGGGCACCGGGAACTGAGTGAGAGTCTGCATCTGAGTCAAAAAACATTAGTGTTCTTTTAGAGCAGGCTGGCAGGAAGTGGCCCTCCGATCCATCGCCAAGTGCACGTGCCCTGGGCACCCCCAAGCCCTGGTCCCGCTGTGGCGCACGCAGATGTTTGCCTGAGCCCAGCACTGTCCTCATCCGGGCAGGGCCGCAGCTTCACCTCGGCAGCTGTGACCGTGGCCTCGTGACGGTCCTTTTCCGCCCCTCTAATGCTGATGTGGGGGAATAGGAGCTCTGTGCTGTGATAGGCGAGGCTGCTAGGGACGTGGTAAGAGGACACACGGGAGCCCTTTGCGTAAGTGCACAGGGAGAGTTCAGCTCCACAGTATTCTTTTCATTATTGTTTACTTGTCTCAATTCTTACCTATTATTGATTACTCAAGCGCAAGATCTGTATCTCCCCTTTTCCCTCTTCCTTATTATTAGAAAAATTTAGGGCAGTTCCAGCACGCTGATGAGAAAACGGGAAAAATGAAGATATGAACACAACATGGCCCAACGGTAAAATGAACACCTTCACTACGGTGGGTCACAGGACTGTCCTGAGTTTCCTTGTAACCAGTGAGAAGAGGAAAATGGAACCAGCGACCCAAACTCAAAACCGTAGGTCGTACAAACAGCTAGCAGCTCAGGAGAAGCGCGTCTGAGCTAGAATTCCTTCTTGCTTCTTTTTTTTTTTTTTTTTTTTTTGAGACAGGGTCTCACCATTTAATTCAGACCGGTCTTAATCTCACTCTGTAACCCACGGTAGCTTCCAACTCATGGCAATCTTCCTGCCTCAGTCTCCTGAGTGCTGGATTACGGGCCTACACCACCATGGCAGGTGACAAATACATTTTATATTCACTTGACCAAACCCTTACATACCTTTTAAAAGCTTCAGTATTGTGCTTTAAAAAAAAAAACTGTGTATGGTTCTAAGTTATGTAAAGAGAAATATAGTGTGTGTAAAGTTGTGTTCTTTACCTTTCAGTTTATTTAAAAACAAATAGTTAAATGATCCAATGGCTTATACCTTCGGAATTAACAGAGCCCAGCCTCTGGAAATGTTTCTGAATGTGTGGGAAGCTCTGCCCCACCCTCTCCAGCTGATCTGGTACAGAAGACCCAGTTCCTGGCCTGAGAACTCCTCTTGCAGTAGGGCTGTTTTCTGAAACCTAAAAGGCGTCACACAGAGATAACAAACAAGATGTGCCGCCCTGTGGTTAGGCTGTTCTGCAGCAACACTTGTTTCCTCTCTTTTGCAATTTCAGCTTCAATGGGACTTGACCTAAACATGAGCTGCACGGACCCCGAGCTCAGGCTGCTGTCACGGAAGTCTAGGCCTGGAGCGGATTTGAATTCCCACTTCTACTCCTGCTTCGTGCAGCTCAGTCAACCCAGCATCTGGCAAAGGCCCTGTCTGGAAACTTAAGCTTCAAGCTTCCGGGGACAGAGGCCCAAAAAGAGGTTCCAGGATGCCAGCCTTTGACACACAGGGAGGGGCCTGAAAGCTGAGGGGCTGGATTCATGCAAAATATCACGGGAAGTGGGATTGACTCGAGACCTCAGCTTGTTCTGGGAGGCTGAGCCCCATCCTCTCCCAGGCAAAAGAGCTAGGGACAGCCAGGCTCCTTTCTTGTGCGGCCCCACAGGGACTAATCCAAGGTGGGACTTTCTGAAACAATTTGTTGCTTGGAAATTTATATTCTTTTACAAATATGTCACCTCTTCGTGAGGGTACCCAATGGGCAGTGTTCATGCACATTGCACTGAGCAGAACCGCAGGCCCCCAGCCACTGCCTTTGGGAGAGACCTACGGGATCAGCATCAAATACCCGAGTTTGCAGGTAGATCTGGGATGTGACTTTCGAGCGGGTCGGTTGCAGGGATACTCTTCCATCCTTGGGAAATACCTATGCTTATCTTTATTCTGGCATGTTTGGAGGAATTCAAGGAAGACTTTCACCTGAAATGTGCTGGTCTGTGACATCTCTGGCTCCCCTTGAAGCCACCAGGACACAGGCCCATGTAAGATGGAGAAGGCGGGGTGGGGAGAAAGGGGGGACTCGCAGAACTGTAAATAACTTAATCTCATGTTCTTGCCTTCCTGCATGGAAGGCACTACAGACTCAAGGGGTTAAAGATTTACCTAAGGTCTCAGGAGCAGAGGTTTGGCTTCAACATCCGGGTGACTGGAAAGCAATTCTCATCCACCTCCCTTAGGAGAAAACCAGACCCAAAGCCAAAGGCTCACACACAGAGCCCGGAGCACCATCCCAGCAGGGTGCTCCTGGCCCTGGAGACTCTGATGGGATCTGTTGCAAAGATGCTTCCCTGAAGGTGGCCCAGGGAGGAGAGGTTTCCCGGGATGGAAACACTCGGATGGAGAACAGAAGCAAGGCTCTTGATGACCGGGTCCCAGGAGAAAGAAGAAGTCACGTCCTTGTGTGGAAACTTGTGTGACAGCAGAGCACAGAATGTGTCATTTGGGGATGTGCAGGATGGGCGGAAAGTGCTGCTGGCTGGACTCCAATTCCTTCCTCATGGCCTCCCCTCCGCTGACGTCAGCCCAAGGAGCACAGCTCCTGGTCTGCACTGTGTCTCAGGCAACAGCGACCTGAGACGAGGCCCCTTGTCTGACCACAGCTGCCCCCTGGCCTGCAAGAGGCAGATGCAATGTGTAGTCTACACATCTGTACCCACTGCAGGGCTTCTTCATCTCCGGGGCCCAGGCTCCTTTGAAAGTTTGCTGACATCGTCATCAGCCCACTAAGGAGGAAGAAGCCCACGCATCCCAATTCTGACTGGCAGTTTCAGGGAAATGCATGGACTTCCCAGAGCCCCACAGCCTTCAGCACTGCTGAGCTGTCTAGAAGCTGATTCTGCAGTGTCCACTACAGCAGCTTTTAGCTGTGCGAAGCCACTGAGCTCTTGAAATGTGGCTGGTCTACGCTGCGAGGTGCTGAGGGTGCAAAGTGGATTGTTTGGTTTTGGGGGGACCGGGTCTCGCTGTATAGTCCAAGCTGGCTTTGAACTCCTTGTGATCTTCCTGCCCCAGCCTCCTAAGTGCTGGGGATGTAGGCAAGCACTACCGGGCCTCGCAGTGAAAAGCGGATTTGAAGATTTAGTATGAAGGAAAAATGGACCTGGGGGTGTAACTCAGGAAAGTGTTGCCTAGCACTTCAAGGCCTGAGTTCCATCTCCAGCACCAATAAGTAAATAAATGGTAATTGGGCATGGTGGTGAACATCTGTAATCCCAGCAAATGGGAAGCTAAAGCAGGAGGATCACAAGTCTGATGCCAGCCTGGACTACATAGTGAGACCCTGTCTCAAAACAAAAATAACAATTAAAAACTTCACCTATTTATTTCCCTTTTAAAGGCTGGAGGGCCAGGGGTGGTAGAGTACCTGTACAAGGTGCTGGGCTTCCTCCCAGCCCCGGTTAGAGCACCGTTGACCTGGCGCTGAGTGTGCCTGGGTAGAGCTGCTAGGAGGAGACACCCTGCTGGCCAGGACTGCGCCCTTTTCCTCTGGTCACTGCGAGCCTGCTCCTTCCCCTCTGGGAGGCGCAGTTAAAAGAACGAGCTGGAAATCTTTGGGGGAACCGGCTGGGAGCCCTGGGAGCCACCATTCACGGTCCCCTTGAAGGCAGGAAAGGTCTAACGCTGTGGCCCCCTCCAGGCATGACACTCAGTGAATGCAGCGATGCGTCTTTGGTCACTGGTGGTCACAGTTCTGGGTCACACTAGTGTTCCTGGACAGAGTACCCTGGGCTGCACCACTGGCAACTACAGATGTTTAGTCTCTTAGTGCTGCAGACCTGGAAGTCACAGTCAGGGTTGTGGAGGGGACCCTTCCCTCCCTTCCAGCTGCTCGGAAATCCCCAGATCCATGGCCCACAGATGCAGTGCCCCAGCCTCTGTCCCCAGCCATGCAGGGCCCTCCTCTGTCTCACGTCTTCTTCCCTCTGTGCCACAGTCCCTTCTTCTTAAGGTCATCAGCCCACCCTAACCCAGTGGTACTTCATTTTAACTTGGTTACATTCAGAAATCCTATTTGTGAGTAAAGTCACATCCTGGGGTTCTAGTGGACATGGATTTTGGGGGAAAACACTGTCTAGTCCAGTACAGCAGAAGAATATCTTTTTGTGAGAAAGATGTTTCCAACCTGGTGTGGTGGTGCACAGCCTTGATCCCATCACTTGGGAGGCTGAGGCAGGAGGATCACCATGAGTTTGAGCCTGGACTACATAGTAAGTTCAAGGCTGGTCTGAAATACATAGCAAGACCCTGTCTCAAAAATAAATAAATAAATAAATAAATAAATAAAACAAAAAAAGAACTATACAGTATTTCCAAGAAGCTGGTTAGTGCTGGGTAATTTCCTCAGCAACTTCTAACCCAAAGAAGGAGACCAATAGAGGGCTTAGTGTGTGCCAGGTGGTGGTCTGCACTCTGATGGGGATACAGTGATGTGTCACGAAGAAACATGACTCCATCTTTGCCTCGTGGAGCCCCCGTGTGCTAGAGATGAAGGCAGACAGTCGCCACATCTGCATATATTGGTACCTAATACATGTGGGTTGCAGGGAGTGGGGCGGGGGGCAGCGGGGAACAGGGTGGGGGAGGGAGTGGACGTTTTGGGTAGCATAGGAGGGGCTAGGGACACCATGCTGAAGTGACCTTGAGGACAGGACTGAGCGAAGTGATGGCCAGTGGAAGGCATAACTGGGGGGAGCGACTCCGGGCAGAGGCCAGAGGCATGCAAAGTCCCTGGAGCAGCAGTGTGCCTGCAGAGCACACGGAAGAGCCCAGAGGGTGAGTGTCACCCACCAGGGCACCAGGCCAGGCAAGGCCCAGGATGTGGGCGGCACTGAGCTCCGGTGGGGAGGGGGCTTCCACAGCTCCAGCTCCTGGCTCGCTCTCCCCTGATGCTGGTCATCTGGCGGGGGTGGAGCCGTTACCTGTAGCCGTGGCTGCCAGGGCCTCTTCCTGGGAAGGACGGGAAGATGCTCAGTCTTTGCTGCTCGCTCTGTACACTCAGCCCTGAGCCCTGTTGCTCAGCTCCTCTTACCCCTGGCACTTTCCCTCTGGCTGCCCCCAAGCAGGATTCTGTTTTCTCAGAGGGGGGCCTGCACCCCAGGCTCCTGCCCCCTTCAAGCCTGCACTTGGTAAACTTGGACCAGCACCCCATCGCCTTGTTCAGGAAGAGTTCACCCCACCCCCAAGCGCCTGTCTGCCTTCCTTTGCTTGTTCCCCCCATGTGCTTAGCACGAATGTGGCTTGTGTCGCGGAGGCTGCCACCCCGTCCTAGTAAAGTGTGAGCCCCATGAGGGCAGAGATCTGTGCCTTTCGTTCATTGATAGTGTGGCCCCAGCGCTTAGATAGTGAACATTGTGAAAACACCTCAGACTTGCTTTATGATGCTCCGTGGGCCTATGCTGTATCAGAGTCGTTTCTAATGTTTTGGGGGATTTGGTTTTGGTTTTTTTTTGAGACAGGGTCTTGCTCTATAGCCCTGGCTGACCTCAAACTCACAGTGATTCTCCTGCCCCAGCCTCCCAAGTGCTGGGATTACAGGTGTGCACACCATGCCCAGTTTTTAATGTTTTTAGATCTCTAGAATGTTTTCTTTACAGATGATGAATGAGAAGCTAATTTTAAAAAGTGTTGCTACATTGCCATGAGATGCTACATAGCGGCACTGTTATGCAACAACCATAGAACTTTGTTGTTTTCCAGGATTTTGGTTTTTCTTTTCTTTAATGGAGTGTGCTGGATGTCTGTATGTCTTGTTCAGATGAGTACAGAACCTGAAGAAGCTGTTCCTGCTGTTGACGCAAACAGTGCTGGTACTGTTGGGACACACATGCACACATACAGATAATTTAAACTTTTGGAAACTGGCTGTTACCAACTTTGGAAAAAGTATCCCAGTTTGCCGTGTTAAGTTGGCCTTGCACAGAATTTAACCACCTTGATCTAGAAACTGTAAGCTTAGTTTTTTCCCATTTGCACAGCTCTTATCTTTGTGGGTTTGATTACAAAAACTAATATTTTCTAAAAACAAATGTGTGGAATGAGGTGAATAAGCAAACTGGCTGAACTGGGGAGATCAGGGCTCCTCCCCTGCACTTTCCCCATGAGGGAGCTGGGGTGCTGAGAACAAAAGTGACCCCCCTGCCTCAGCTCCATTCTTATTTTGAGACAAGGTCTAAGTTGCCTGGGCTGGGCTTGAAGTTGCAGCCTTCCTGCCTCAGCCTCCCAGAGTGATGGGATCACAGGAGTGTATGACCATCCCCAATTCAGAAAGGAATTCTCAGAGAGGGAGTGGAAGTTGTTCTAGACTCAGAACCTGTAATGTGGGGGGCACCTCCTTCCACAGTTCCAGGGGATACCATTTCATAGATCCCAGTGGAAGTCGTGTCCCTGGAGTTGTGCTCTGGGGTGAGGTGGGTGGGGAGAGGCTCAAAGGAGGGGGGTGTGTAGCTCTGGCCCCCATAGCCATGCCCATACCCCATAGGCAAAGCCCAACTTATGATGGTGGTGCCCAGGCTTCAGGTCTGGGCTGACCCAGGCTTGCTCAAGAGCCACCCAAGGGGCTTCCCCACCGCTTTTCCAGCTGCAAATCCCCTGCAGAAGTTTTAAACACCTGTGCATGTGGGGCGCTTATTCAAGTGGTCAGGAAACCCCCCCCCCAGGGAGGCACACATGAAATAGGTCTGCTATAGAGGTTGTCCCAGGGCTGCAGAAGGTCAGGGTTTAGGATTCTTAATGCTATGATCAAATTGAAGACACTCAGGACTAATGAGCTACTCCTTAATCTGCATTAGCCCATAACTGAAATTTGGTGTTTCCCGCTATGGACTTTCTCTTCCTTCCTTCCTTCCTTCCTTCCTTCCTTCCTTCCTTCCTTCCTTCCTTCCTTCCTTCCTTCCTTCCTTCTTTCCTTCCTCCCTCCCTTCCTTCCTTCCTTTTCTCTCTCTCTCTCTCTCTCTCTCTCTCTCTCTCTCTCTCTCTCTCTCTCTCTCGTTTTTTGAGATAAGGTCTTGCTATGTAGCTCAGGCTGGCCTCAAACTCACTATGTAGCTGTTTAGTTACTTTTCTCTTGTTGCTGAGACAAAATGCACAACACCCAAAGTTAAATGAGGAAAGATTTTTTAGCTCGTAGTTTGTAGAGGTTTCAGTCCATAGCTGGCTGGCTCCAAGGCAGGGTGGCGTGGCTGAGCACCAACCTTTCATGGCTGTGGAAGACAGAAAAAGCAACAAGAGAAAAGGGACAAGCTTCTTTCTGTCCCTTATATTGTATGCAGGCTGGCCTCGAACTTGCAGTGATCCTCCTGCCAAAGCCCCCCTGATTGCTGGGGTCAGAGGCGTGAGCCACTACCCCCGGCTCCAGTACCATGGCTTCCATTGAAGTTCTGTGCATTTTTAAATATCTTAGTATTGTTTTCGAAGAGACAGAATCTTACTAACACCTGAACTCCTGTGCTCTAGAGACCCTCCTGCCTAAGCCTCCAGAAGGCTGGGACTGGAGACATGCACCCCCGCTCTGGGTGTGGTCTTCTGTGTGCTGTAAGGCACCATTCGGGGGCTGGGGTGCAGCTCAGTGTTGAGTGCATGAATCCCCTGTGCATGGGGCTGGGTTCCCTTCCCAGTTTCAGAAACTCCCCAGCAAACAGTGTCCGGTAAGGGCTCGTGGGCTGCCTGGACAGCCGGGTCCCCTGATCAAAGCATAGGGCAGCAAAAGGGAGGGACCTTCAGGGAGGCGTCTTATTGCTCCCAGGGAAGGCGAAGTGGCACTCGGTAGAAACAGTAACCCCTCTCTCCTGGGGTCACCTGTAGGCAAAGGTCACACCCCCGCCCAGCTGGGACCTGTTAACTGACCCCTCTCCCCCTAGGTCTGAGAAATGTTTCTCATTCATGGAGGAAGTGGCTCTGCCTGCCTCCGCTGCCCTGCAGGAGACCCAGCTGGGGCTTTCCTTCCTGCCAGGTCAACTCCAGTCAGGGAAGATCCAAACATGGAGGTAGTAAGGAAAACATAGCCAGGTGTGATGGTGTGCACTTGTAATCCCAGCACTGTGGGAGTCTGAGGCAGGAGAATTGCAAGTTTGGGCCCAGCCTGGGCAACTTAGTGACGTATTGAGACTCTGTCTCAAAATAAAGAAAAAGAAAAGCCTGGAGATGTAGCAATGCAAAGGCCCTGAGTTCAGTCTCCAGCACCACAAGTAAACAACTGAATAAATAATATAAAGGAATGCTCAGATCAGTGAGTGCCGTCATTCCCAGAGCCTGGGCACACATCCTGGACCAGACTGCTGGCTCCTCACTTCCCACCATGCCTCTCCCCTATTTACAGTATTGGGATCCCAGGTCTCCACCGGTTCCTTGGGTCCCTGCCGGCCTCTGGTGCAGCCTCGTTGAGATCAGAGACTCAGGCTGTGCAGGCTCAGGCCTTGAGCCCAACCCAGACTCCATCTCACCTGGTGACCTCCATGGCCAGAGATGGACTGAGCCTGGCGGGGAGGACACGGGAGCCTTGCAGAGGCACAGCCAGCTGTTGAAGCGGGTGCGCAGCAAGTCAGGAGCAGGCAGACTGACTTCAGGGCCGAGACTGCTGGGGGTGGAAGCAGGGTGGGGACCCAGTGACTGCCGTCTGTCCTGAGCTGCTGGGTTCACTTGGACACCACTTCCGGGAACCAGAGCCAATGCTTTTGGCCTGCTTTCAGCCAGGATGGAGACTCTGAGGTCACCGTGGTCAATTCTTGTTAAAACCCGACCCAGCCTATTAATCCTCAAGCTCTGGGAGGCTGAAGCAGAATGATCACAAGTTTAAGCCTAGCCTAGGCAATTTAGTGAGATTTATCACAAAATTAAAAAAAAATTTAAAAGGGGCTGCATATATAACTTAGTGCAAAAGCCCTCAGTTCAAACCTCAGTACCAAGAAAAAGCAAAGCAAAGCAAAACTTTCTCCACTTGAGGAGGCAGGCCTTGGCTAAAGAAAAGACCCAATGGCCCAGCTCATCCCCAGCCGCTCTCTCAGATTAAATACTGTAGGGGATGTGCCCTGGTGACCAGTTTGTGAGAGGTGGCAGTGTCGCTGTGGAGACCCTGGCTTCTCAGCCTAGCAGTCCAAACAAGCCCTTGTTAAAGCAAATAGAATAGCTGTGGGCAGCAAGAATCCTGGGCGTCTGAGCAGATGTTTGAGCCTGAAGCAGGAGGTCCCTGAGGTAATGGCTTACATAAAACCATGACAAACGACAGACTGAGGACGTGCAGCCCGGAGCCGGAGAACAAGGACTTCACATATGATTGTTTTTATTGTTATTATTATTATTGCAGTACTGGAGATTAAACCCTAGGACTTGGCACTGGGCTAGGTCCCCAACTCTTTTTATTTTTCGTTTTGAGACAGGGTTTCTCTCTAAATCATTAGGGTGCCCAGGCTGGTATTAAACTTGTGATCCTCCTGCCTCAGCCTCTCCGAGTGCTGGGATCATAGGTGTGCACCACTGTGCCTCGGCTCCCTTTTCCTCCCTGAGGAAGCCCACAGGCCCTGCCCTTCAGAAGGACGTCACGTATCACTCAGATTCCGCCCTTGTCATACAGAGAGGGGCCCCACGTGTGGGGAGGACAGACCCCAGCCAGAGGGGTAGAACAAACTCCCCAGGACCCTTTGATGGTCTGGGTGACAGCAGAGGCAGGACTCCAGGCCCCAGGCCCCAGGCGGCTTGTCTGCCACACTCTCCTCTTCCTTCAGATGTCTCCTTGGGGGAGGGGGGCAGGGGACAGGAGATGTGTAGCCCACACTTCCAGTTCCATAGTAGGACACTAACTGGTAGATAGGAACAGAACAATATAGGGTATGGGGAGAAAAGGTGACAGAGGTCTTGGGTCCCTTCAGTTCTCACCCCCACACTTACCCTTAGAGACCAGCGGTGTTGCTCCCTGAGGCCTAACCTGTGTCTTCCTCCTCCTGCCAGAAAGTCAGTCTTCCAGCCTCTTCTGTATCTGAAAGATTTCTCCCTCAAGCAGAGGAAGGGTTGGGATTTTAACAGGAACAAACCATGATGACCTGCAATGCGATGACCACTCCCCCAAAACCCGAGGAAAGGTGGGCTGCCTGGCAGGGGCTCTTCTTAGCCCTGCTGCGTGGCCCAGGACAGGCTGCTGTCCTGGAATTGAGGGGCCCTACTGGAAATAAGTGAAGGATGGTCCACGGTCCCCAACTGTCCCCACCTACAAATAAGGGAACCACAAGGGGCTGTGTTTTCTCAGCTCATCTCCTCTCAGAGTTGAGCGGATGTCCCCAAAGGCTCTGGAGTGCGCTGGGCAGTGGGATCCACAGCTGGGCTTCCAGGGAGCTGGGCCCGAGCCCTGGGTTTTCTGAATCCCTGCCCACTGCGTGCATGCAGTCACCCTTCAGCTACTGCTCAAGAGGTCTGTTGTTAAGGTCTGGGCCAAAGTCCCAGGGTGTCTGGAATGTGCAGGGCTCTGCAGGACTCGGTGGTGTCCTTGGGAGTGGGTGCCTGGTGAGTCCTGTCCCGACCTTCTCCAGGCAAGGACTTCTGCTAAATATCAATTCAGTGTTCCCCAGCTCATTCCTTTTCTGTTTCCTGTCTTGCTATCCAGCTTTGCTTATTGCTCAGTTTTAGCCACCAACTCCTGCTCCCTGCTGATGATCAGTTTTTTATTTTGTGGTCAAATTGTGTGAATTTTGGGGAAAATATAGACTGATGAGTGAAGCATTTGTTCTCCTGCGTTTGATTTCCTTAAATCATGAGGAAATCCCCCTGCCCTTGATCTTGATGGCACAATTCATTTGCAGATCTTAGAGGGAGTCTACTACACAAAGGTTAGTTTCAGTTCCACCTCTGCCCTCCAAGTCCTCTAGACTCGTATCTGGGGGCTCCACCTGCACAAAATTCCCGGGCTTAACTGTGCCCCTGACATACAACCCGGAGTGAAGCAGGTGCTGCTGTTCACTGTCGCAGGAAGCCCAGAGGCAGCAACCTTTCTGCCTCTTGAAATTTCCACAGGAAAAAAAATTGGATGCCACTTACAGTATATGTATGACTTTAGACGCTTGCTCGTTGCAGTGTGATCTCCTTTCAGTACCAATAAGGAACTCAAGTTCACTTGAGGAAAGACCCTTTTCAAAAAAAAAAAAAAAAAGAGGCAGAGTAATAGCGCCTGCTCAGAGAGTAGCAGGGTGAGTTCAAGCCTCCAAATCCTACAAAGCTCTTAAAACCCACTGTGCCTGGTGTGGTGGCACATTCCCGTAATCCTAGCACTCGTGAGGCTGAGGCAGGAGAATCAATGAGAGTTTGAGGCCAGCCTGGGCTATATAGTGAGTTCAAGGCCAGCCTGAACTACACAGTGAGAGCCTGTCTCAAACAAAACAAAACAACCGGTATAGTCAATCCCAAACACACACCTGCCTGGCAGTGAAGGTCTGCGTCCTGGTGCCTCCACTCGTCCTGCCCCTCGCCCAGGCCCACTGCCTCTGTCATGCCCACATCAACCAGCGTCCCCCCATGCTCTGTCCTAACAACCTGTAATTTAGCTCATTGCGGTTGAATTGCCCATTAAAATGCCAGGCTTATGGTGGCACAGAGAAGGAAATGCTTGTATTCTTCTCTCATCAGATTGTGAGCTCTTGGAAGCTAGAGCTCCTCACTCCTGCACTACTACAAAGTTCGGACAAAAAAAGAGGAGCAGGCAAAGCTGCATGGGGTGGGGTGAGGGCTGGGTGTGCTTAGGCTCTGGAGGCGGACAGACCCGGACCATTGCCCTGCTCTGCTCCCTGTAGCTGCTGGACCAGGATGGCGCCTGAGACAGCATGTGCCTCCTTTAACCACCTGCGAAGTCAGGATGAGACAGTGTCCTTCCTGCAAGGTGCCGGCGAGGGCCGGGCACTGCTGCCAGGGAGCCAGGCCCTGCCTGGAGGAAACTGGCAGACGTAGGGAAGTTCAGGTAGTATAGCAGGTCAGGTGGGAAACCAGCCTGGGAGCGTCCTCTGACTGCTGTTCTGCTCAGTGCGCTGAGTACAAGGGACTTACTCTTTGGGAGATTTCCCTCTCCCAGCCCTATGGATGCTTCTTTTGCTTTTTCACTAAACAGGAACAGAAACAGAAATATTCACTTCACTGCACCCAGGAAGTTAGTAAGAAATGCACACGGGGTGAGGTTGTGTAATTCCCAGGCTGCTGTGCCTTGTCATCCACCCCCAGGTCCAAGAAGACACAGGTTCTCCCGTGACCTCTGTTCCTGAGGATTTCCTGAGTTGATGTTAATGAATGGAGAGTTAAAACAGAGACTGTCTTACAAATTCCTGCTGCGGGTGGTGGCAAACACCTGTAATCCCAGCTACTGGGGAGGCTGGGGCAGGAGGATTTTATGTTTGAGCACAGCCTAGGCAACTTAGTAAGGAGGACATATTTTAAAATAAAAAAGGGAGGATAGTTCAGCGGTAGATCACCTCTGGTTTCCATGCCCAGTACGCGCGCGCGCACACACACACACACACGCACTCACACACGCACTCACACACACATGCACACACACGCACACGGGCACCAACATCCTTCCCCCCCTCCACAATGCCCTACAAAGGAGACCACGCGTCAGCAAGGCACACCACAACCTCACCTTCACGAGGAAGCGCAGAACTGCACTTGCCTCTGAAAGGCTGGCTCCAAGCACAACTTCTCAGCCACTGTACGGAGCCCGGGGTACACCAGCGTGTGCCCTCTCAGAGCCTGCTCTGTCGTGCTTGTCCACGTTATGATTCTGGCTCCCGGTGCCCCCTGTCTCCGACAGGGCAGAGCTAGGGTGGTCTTGGTAACTTCTACCGCGTACGGAGAACTTTCCTGAATGGGCGAAACGCACAGGAGCAGAAGATCCCTTCTCACCAGCAGCCCCCACGCCCCGGTCCACCCTTCCCACCCCAGGCCGAGTTCATGATCTCACTTCTCTCCCTTCTCACTGCCAATTTCCCCATCAGCAAAACCGCCGGGAGGCGGAGTTTCAGCAAACATCAAAGCAGTTCCTCCAAGGGCTAAATATAGAGGTCCGAAATGACCCAGCAATTCCATCCCGCTATACACACACCGACAGAACTTGTGCAACACGTTCCTGGCAGTCAGAAAGTGGCAACAGAAGCCTGTCAGCAGAATGGATGAACAAATTGTGATGCTTCCGTACCACGGAATAAAAGGGCATGAAAAGCTGAAGTGTCCTTCGACACGAATAAACCTCACAAACACTACGGCAAGCAAAGAAGCCAGCCACAAGTTGGCGCATTCCATTTCTAGGAAAGGTGCAGAGTAGAGAACTCCAGAGAGGCAGAAAATACAGTAGAACGCCAGTGCCATTAGGCGGAGCGGACAGGGAGCTGCTCTGACGGTACCGGAGCTCTTTTTGGGGTGATGAAAATGTTCTAGAATTAAATAATGGTGATGCTATAAATATACTAAAGACCACTTAGTCACACGCTGTAAGGGGAGGGGACGCCACCGTACATAAATCACGCCTGAAAAACAGAAGTGAAAACAATATACTGAGTACTGAGTTCTAGGGTAGGTTTAGGTTGGCAGCTTACTTATATTTTGCAGAGGATTTGGGGATCTGGGCATAGATTCAGAAATGACCTTTGCCCCTTAGGTTTATTTCAGATAATGATGCCAAATAGCCAGGAAGGAGGGGAGAAGAGGGGCATGTCTGGGTCTGGGATTCTAGGATTGGTAGCTGCATGGGCCAGAGAGCATAAGGAGAGCACAAAGCTCTGGGCCTGGGCCTGGGGACCGGCCGGCTCAGGAGCCGCCCAGCCCAGCCTGACATCCGGGGCCCCTGCTGCCCCGTGCCCCATCTGCCCTCTGCCCCACTCTCCAAAGCCACTTTCCTCTTGTCTGGGCTACCGAGCTGCCTCTTCTCGGCTTCGTTCCTTCCAGAAGGAACTGCTGGGCACCTACGAGCTTGGGTTCCGATCAGCAGTGAAGCAAACAGACCCAAACCCTCCCGGATGCAACATTTGTGAATAAGCAAACAGCTATGCAAATACTGGTGGTTAGAGAAGATTAGAAACCCAATCAGGGAGAGGGGGGGCGCTGCAGGGGAAGGGGAGGGGATGCCTCTGTGGTGACGTGACCAGGCTGCGTCATCGTCCTCGGAGCAAAGCTTGATGTAGGGGAAGGGTGGGATGTGGGGCTATCTGAGGGCCCATTCCAAGAGGAGGGGCGGCCGGTGCAAAGCGAAGAATGGCCCAGAGCGTGTGTGTAGGACAACAAGGGGCAGTGTGCTAGGGAAGGAGGGAGGGACGGCACCCACCGTGCCACTGAGGGTGCCAGGCATCCATTCTTTCCCTGTAAACCCCCCAGTGGCTTCTGCGGCTTCTGGGCTCCGAGGAAGGGCCCCTGTGGGGCGGCCCCACCTGCCTGGGACCCCAGAGCCTCCCACCACCTTCATCCTTCTTTGCAAGCTCTTTCCTCCCCAGGACTCCCCCGGCTGCCCCTCACCCGGAAAGCCCTTTCTCGCTCTTACCCTGCCTGGCTGTTCCCGTCCCCAACCCTGGATTATTCCACACCGGGCTCAGACTCTTACTTCCTGCTGACCTAGAATGATTTGATTTTTTTACACAGGAGAGGGCGGGGGCTCATCCATGAGGTTGCCCACCCCCAACTTGCTTACCTCAGAGGCCCCAGAGTTGTCTCATTTATTTGCTGATTAGATAAAGAAGTGTATGACTTCATCCTCATGGGAATTCCACTGACTAAAGTGTTGAATGTGGGTATCACCACAGCTCCAAACCTTCCGGAGGGGACCATTCCTGTGTCATCCCGGGCTCTTTGTCCCAGAAAGGGCTGACTGTATCTCGGGCAGGACAAGCATTCTTTCTCTATCTCTTCATGACAATGCTCTCTGCCTTCCTCACTTTCACCTTCAAGATCCTTCAAGGTCACTCTTGGCGTTTCTGCATAGTAGTGTCTGAGAACTGCAGGGCCCAGGGATGCTGGAGTCTGGATCTTTGAGATTTGAGAAGGTCTTGGAAAATGCTGGCCAAGTGGGTGTAGAAAGTTCGTGTTACAGATTGGCAGACTGAGGCCCAGAGTAGGGTGAGGCTGTGAGCTCAGGTCTTGGAGTGCACTTGGCAAGTGCTCTGCTACAGAGCTAACCCAAGGCCTTTCCAGTGGTCTCTTTCCCAAGTCACCAACACAAGGGCTTCATCCTCGATTATAAAGCCTAAGGAGTGTGGACATGATGCCGCACCGCCCTGCTCCTCCAGCATGATCTGCAGTGCAGCCTTCTGGGTGGGATCCCTGGAAAGATATCCTTGAGCCCCTGCATTGGGTCAGGCAGTCAGCTGCAGTCCTATTGTATGTAAAAGACTCTTTAAACTGTCCCCGGCTGACTTTACTGAATGTCAGGAAACCCAGCCTCCTTCCTTGAAAGGCTGGGTTCCAAGTAAGCCCCAGCCTCCCTGAGTGCAGCCACAGGGACCGGCACAGGCACCCAAGAGGTGAATGGCTAGACGTTTAAACTTTCCTGACTTTTCTGCACATGACCTAGTAGTCTTCCTGGTCAGTGGTTTGGCTTGGGGCACAATAAGGTTAATTTCTTTTCTTTTCTTTTCTTTTCTTTTCTTTTCTTTTCTTTTCTTTTCTTTTCTTTTCTTTTCTTTTCTTTCTTTTCTTCCTTTCCTATTCTTTTCTTTCTTTCTTTCTTTCTTTCTTTCTTTCTTTCTTTCTCTTTCTTGTCTGAGACAGGGTCTCACTATGTAGTCTAAGTTGGCCTTGAACTCACTTGTAGCCCAGGCTGTTCTTGAATTCATGGTGATCCTCCTGCCTCAGCCTCCTGAGTGCTAAGGTCCATTTCTCGAAAGAAAGAAAGAAAGAAAGAAAGAAAGAAAGAAAGAAAGAAAGAAAGAAAGAAAGAAAGAAAGGGAAGAAAGAAAGGGAAGAAAGAAAAAGAAAGAAAGAAAACATGATTGTACATGACTGTAATCCAAGTACTTGGGAGGCTGAGTCATGAGGATCATTGCAAGTCAGAGGTAAACCTGGGCTACATAGTGAGTTCAAGATTCATAGGCAGGTCTTTGTGTTCTAGACCTCAGTCACTTTGGTCAAGAAATACCCAGATTAAGGATCTTGGAAACATACTGAGAAAGGGGTGGACATATGGCTGGGCAGGTGGAGAGCTCCACAGTGTGGAGGCTGCAGATTTAAAGGTCTCACTTGGATGTGCTGCTGGTTCTGCGCTGTGGGCTGTTCTCTTTGAGAGTACCTGCCCCATTCTGAGGAGACTTGCTGTGACTTTCACTAGCTCTCGCTGGCCTTCCTGCCTGACCTGACAGCGCTGTCAGGAAGGGCACTGAGGTGAAGACCTGGAAACTGGATGAGTCAGCCTGGCTGCTCCCAAGCCCAGGGCTCAGGACTCTGGAAATGGCTGGCTCAAGCCCTGGCTCCCTCCTTTGCCCAAAGGTTCGATCTGGGCCACATTGCTTAATTTTCAGTGTCTCAGTTTCCCTACCTGTAGGAGGGAGGCCCTGGTCCATGTGAGCCCCGCCCCCCCGTTCACCCCTCCCCCTAGGTGCTTGGCCTCTGTCCACCAGGTCGCTGTGGGAAAGGGGGGTGCTCAGTACTGGCTTCAGGTTTCCTCCCCGCTCCTGAGCCTTTGCTCCTTTGGCCTCTTTTTTTGTCCCCTTCCCAGCTGTACTGCATAGTGCTGTGTTGAAGACACTATTTCCGGAATCTTTTTCAGACAGAATCGAACTTTTTTGTGGCAGTACTGGGGATTGGGCCATTGCACTGAGCTGTACATGCCCAGCCCCTTTTTATTAGTTATTTTGAGACAGGGTCTCACTAAGGTGCACAGTCTGGGCTTTAACTTGAGATCCCAGAGTGCTGGGATTACAGGCGTGCGCCATCGCGTCCTACCAGGTCCCATGTTTTAATAACTGCTCCAGCTCCCTGGTGACTGCCCAACCATGCAGACCTACCGAGCAAGCTGGTAGCAGAGCAGGAAGCTTCCTTCCCAGACTTGGGTTCCACAAATGCAGTTGGTTCATACATGCAGCTGGCTTTGTATTGAGCAAAGTGACTCTCAGGCAGGCACAGAACTCCCTTCTCACTCAAGGAATGCAGTTCCTTACTGAGGCCTCTCAGCAGAAGTTTGCTGGAGAGGACATTTCTTGTACCCACTTACTTCAGAGAAAGAGTTTTGCAAATTTCTTAAAGTTCCCAGATATTCCCAGAGTGCACCAAGTTTGAGAACCAGAAACCAGAAGTGGGGGGAATCCTATGACCTCTTAATCAACATAAATTATTGGGAGGGGCCAGGGAGGAGCTGCGGAGCAAGGAGCCCGGGGCTGGGACCTAAGCTCCCTCTTTCTCTGGAACACTGCGTGGCCGCGGGCAAGGCACCATGCTCTGGGAATCTCAGCTCCCGACTGTCTGAGAGCTCCCTATCGGCTGTCAGGAGCTTCCAAGAAACAGTGCAGATTACAAGGGCCCAGTCAGAACATCTGATCTCATCCTGAGGTCTTGTCCATTCTGTCACCACGTGAGTGACTCCAAAGCACAGCCAAGTTTGGGAAACACTGTCGCTTCTGCATGCTAGAATCTCTGGAAGGTATCCGTTCAAACACCAGTTGCTGGCTCTGTCCCCAGAGTTGCTGACTTTACCCACCTGGGTTCGGGCCTCTGACCTATGTTCCGAGTAAGTTCCTGGACGATGTCAACAAGGCTGTGTGAGCCACATGGGCTGAGTAATGGGGCTCTCCCTTGGCTGGACACCGACCTCCCCGGGAACTCTCGCAACCCCCAGTGCACCTGCTGCACCAGTGAAACGGCAACATCTGCAGTGGGACCAGGCAAGGGACTTCGCCCCAACAGTGCATTATGAAAACGCTCAGATTATGGCAAAATGGAAAAGGCCGTGCAGTGAGTGACCGCACAGGCACAGCTAGACTCTACCACGGGCTGGGGCGTTGCTGTGCTTGTTTATTGCACATCCAGGCATCTGGCCATACCCCAGGCATCAGGGTTTCTTAACGGCCCCAATTCGCCAATGTTCAGCCAGGCAAGAGGAATCAGGAGCTAGAGTTTCTGGTTTCTTCTTTCCCAAGGCTCTGGGGCTACGGTCTGGGTTTCTCTTGTAGACACCCTTGGTGTCTCTTGGCCTTTGTAAAAGAGGAAGAATTGCCTTTATTCAGCTCCCACTGGATGCTTTGGGGATTCTCTTCCTTTGAGCTGAGTCAAGGAGGAGATTATATCTTCTAGGATGTTCTGCTTGGTTTTTTGGTGCTGAAGAGCAAACCCAGAGCTTTCCACATGCTAAGCATGGTCTCGAAGTTAAAAAAATAAAAATGGGCTGGGATGTGTTTTGAAAACTCTGGGTTCAACTGCAAAGAAAAAAAAAAAGTTGGAGAGCGTCAGGCCCACAGGGTGATGCGCTGAGTGTGTGGTGCTGTCAGCGTGCTGTCACCACCAGGACCTGCTGGGGCTGACTTTGATTTGTCCTGCATCACCTATCGGTAAGGGCTTAGAAGGGTGAAGCTTCCAGAGAGGGCTCCTTGTTACTAATTCTGGGGCACGGACCACACTCTGCCAGGCTCTCTCCCACCCTTGGAGCGCTAGGCTTCTTAGGGTAAGTGCCCTGCCCCTCACAGTACAGAAGGCTGTAGGATCAGTGTCCGGCAAATCCCCTGAGACTGCAGGGCACTGGAAAGAGAGCCTTCTGAGCCAGCCCTGGTCAGAGAGTCAGAACACAGGACCTCCCCAGGGGCAAACCTGACCAGTATCCCCCCCTCCATGGCTTGGGGTGCACAGCTGGCCTGGTACTACAAGGAAGAGGCAGAACCCACAATCACATGCAACCAGCTTGCAGCTGGGAACCTTTGGTTTTTCTTCCACATCAACTTTAGGCAGCTGGGGTAGAGTGGGAACCAGAGAATTGAGTTTCACAGAGATAGTCTTGGTGGATAGAGTAAGCAAATATGTATTCTTGTTTCCTTTCTTTCTTTTTTGTTTTTTTGAGACAAGGTCTCACTGGTTCAGGCTGGCCTTGAGCTAGCGGCAATCCCCCTGACTCAGTCTCTGGAGTGCTGGTATTACAGGCATGCGCCACCATACCCAACTATCTGTCTCTATTTCTAAGGAAACTGCAAAAATTGTTTACCATGGAAACCCAAGGCAGGGGTTTCTCTTTAGGGCTTTCCCTCTCCCTGTTTGAGAGAGATGGAGAGGAGGAGGCTTCCTGAAGAAGCCAGCCTGAGCAGTAACCTCCCAGATGGACATAAGCCTGACCTTTCACACCCAGTGGGCAGGGAGAGTCTAGGATTTCCTGGCTTGTCAGCAGGGCTAGAAAGTTCACTCTAAAGTAAAGGTGGGATGTCCCTCCATCATCAACGGGATCAGAGGAATTGCCCTTAGAAACCCAGCCTTATGCATCAGGACTTTCAGTGGCAACATGGAAGCTGGGGCTTCCTCAAACCCTTCGTTCACTGCAGTCATTGTGAAGATGCATCCAATTCTCAGGCCCTTCAGCTGGAGTCCTGCCATTTTTCCATGGGATTTGGGCTGTGCGAGGTGCCGCCCACTCTGCTGGAGCTGTTGGATTCTGCTTGTTGGGTCCTTAGGCCTAGTAGGACCTGTGTTCTGCCTTCCACCATGGCTGCGGGCTGAACCCCAGCCCCCTGTGACCTCAAACAGGCCCTGCACAGAGTAGGTACTCTGTGAGAATCACTGAGTCTGTGAACACTGCAGTTCTCCACACAAGAACTGCATTTCTCCCAAATCATGAAAGTCCAGCAATGTGGGAATTGTCCTATAATTTCTGGCACATGAACCAGAATTACAGGAAGCAATAATTCTGGCGGTTGGGGGCTGGGGATATAGCTCAGTGGAATAAGTGCCTGCCTAGCTAAGCACAGGGTCCTGAGTTCAATCCCCAGTACCGCCAAAAAAAAAAAAAAAAAAAAAAATAATTCTGGCGGTGCTTTGTCCTCTATTTTTTCATTTGTGTGTTTGTTTTTTGTCTTTTTGAGACAGGGTCTCACCATGCAGTTCAGGCTGGCCTTGAACTCACTTTGTAGCCCAGGCTGGTCTCGAACTTGCAGCCATCCTCTTGCCTCAGCCTCCTGAGTGCTGGGATTACAGGCGTGCGCCACCACAGCCGGATTTCTCCTCTATTTTGGTTGCATATAGGTCAGGTGAATTGGCTTAGTAAGTGTATAACCAAATTAGTTGTTTGTTTACTTGTTTTGTTTTTTTGAGACAGGATCCCACTATGTAGCCCAGGCTGGCCTCGAACTCATGGTGATCCTCCTGGCTCAGCCTCCTGAGCGCTAAGCTTACAGGCCTACGCCACCATGCTCAGCATTTATTTGTACTTCTAAACTTATTTCTTGAGTAAATAAAAATCACAAAAGAGGAGACAGATCTTTTGTTGTATATGAGACTCAATTCTGGGTTCAGAGTCCAGAGAGGCAATAAAGCTGCCTAACTAATGTCCCTGTGGGCTCAGAATCCACTGTGGTACATGTCTATACCCCTAGCACTTGGGAGGCTGAGGCAGGAGGACTGATGTGAGTTCAAGTCCAGCTTGGGCTACATAGTGAACTGAAGTCCAGCTTGAACCACATAGTGGACTCTGTCTTAAAAACTGAAACAAATGAAAACCAATAAGCATGGTTTCCTGCCTCAGTTTCCCTACCTGTAGGAGGAAGGCCCTGGTCCATTTGAGCACCACCATCCTGTTCCTCCCTCCTCCTAGGTGCTTGGCCTCTGTCCACCAGGTTCCTGGGGGCTCCTTCCTCGGCACTATGGGAAAGGGAGGTAATCAGAGAGCCAGAACACAGGGCCTCCCCAGGGGCAAGCCCAGACTTCAGTTTGACCTGGCTCTTGGGGTGGCATCTGCGGAGCTGGCAGCTGGGCAGTGCCTGCCACCTTTCCTTGCCCTGGGTCCTAGTGCGTAGGACCATAAGGACGACAGCCTCCCGAGGGACTTCCTGTCAAACCCAGGAGGACAGGGCTCGTCAGAGAGGAGCTGACGGGCCAGCCCTGGTGTGCTCTAGTGTTTGCTAACTGGTCCAGTCCTCCAAACGCTCCTCACCAGCCAGCCCATCTGAAAAGGCCATGGAGAGCAGAACTTTGCAGCACCCCAGTCAGCCACAGAGCTGGGAAGGGAGCCGCTCCGAGCCGTTGCTTCAGTGGAAAGAGAGCAGTGGGGTGACTACACTGGGGAAAGGAGCCACCACGGCCAGTGTGGGGACTTGTGTCGGGAGCCATTCCTGACACAGTCCAGGTGGGGGAAGCCAGCCTGAGTCCGACTGTTCTGAGGACCCCTGGGGCTGCCACAAATGGATGTGCTTGACTGGATGTTGCTTAAACTGCAAGACCCTGGGAGCATGGACTATGACACAACGCTGCTTCTTACCTGCTGCTCCCTCCGCGCATGACATCCTCTTGCAGTTTCCCAGGCAGCCGAGGTGGATACAATCCCTGTTTCACAGGAACAGAAAGGGAGGCTCTGCATCAGGGACTGCCAGCATCATGCTTGCGGTGATGCTGACCACTCAGGGGCCGCCTCTGCCACGGCTTCCTGCTCTAACCACCCAAACTTCAAAACATCCTTGAAGAGGAGGCTTGAAATCCCCATCCTAACGGATGTGGGACTACAAGGAGAATCTACAGGGTCCTGCAGCATGCAGCTGGCCGATGGCAGAGGGTGAAGTGGACCAGACCCAGTTCTTTGCCACCACTCAGTGCTGGTGCCTATGTCTGCAGTACAAATGTGTTGACAGCCTGCTATGTGCCAGCCACATACAGTCCCCTGGCTTAGGACAGTCCTTGCCCTCATGGGGCCACATCAGGTATCAGTGCACTGGGACCTATGGAGAGGGTCCCAGTAGTAAAAGGCTTGGGACCTCCAGGGGACACTGGGCCTCAGCAGGAAGCTTCCTGTCTCCCGCCTGACCTTCTCCTAGTGTCAACACTTCCCAGGGACCAAAGCAAGCAGGCAGGAGTCTCGGAAGCCCACTTATCTCTGGACTTGGACCTTGGTGTGGCCTCTGTCACACACCCATGGTGCACTTTCCCTATCTCTGCCTCACACTCTCTGCCTCACAGAACTCAGGACGGGATGTGCTATGTGTCACTGGGCCCCACAGGGACACCCCTCCCAAGGGAATTTTGAGGGCAGGGTTCATTGGATTTCTGCTGGGAGTGGGAGGAATCCTAGAGGCAGCTCTGCCTGGGACAGGTGTGGAGGTGCAAGTCAGGAACTGATTAGTTTTAACCAGCTGGCTTTGGCTGCTGGGAGGGACAGGGTTGGTGGGGACTGATCTCTCTCTTGCTGCCCCAGCAGGAAGGCTGAAGGCCCTGGGCTGGGGAGGTCGCCCTAGGCTTTCCCACCTGAAGCTTGGCCTCTGCCCAGGACTAGGAAGGATTAGATTCATTTTTCTGTAAAAAGTGCTTCAGGTGGGGCCTGCCCTTGTGGCATTCAGGGGACTGTAGTCACACCTGGCTTCAGGAGCAGAGGCCTGAGCCCGCCCGGCTCCCTCCCTTTTACCGGTTGGCCTGGAGCTCCTCTCCAGGCAGTGGGGACCGGAAGGCATGTCTGGCAGAGCTGAGTGAGGATCAGGCGACCTCCCCTACCCGCACCCTGTCTGGTACACACTAGGCCCCCCTTGAGTCTTAAAAAGTTCAAAGAAAATGGGCATAAGATTTCTTGCCCAGGCTTTGCTTCAGCTGTTTCTCCTTTATGACTTCCCTAGTGGGCACCTATGCTGTTTTCCACCTTTTAGTTTCGGATCCACGGCCTCCTTGCCGCTTGCCTGAGGATCACCCTTCTGACCTCTTCAGCCATCACCTCTGGAAGTGTGTCTCTTCCGAGGTGCTGCCTTCACAGCACCCTGATAGTGACAGTGCCTGTTTCCTGGGTGCTGCCCGGGTAGCTGGCATTGGTTGTAATTACCACACGCCAGGTTTGCACACAAGGATACTTGCTTTATTCTCAGTGCTTCCAAGAAGGTGGCATGATTAGCACACACCCGTGTAAAAGTAGGACAGCCAAGGCCCGAGGTCGGACGACTTGCCCAAGGTCACAGCTAGGAAGTGGCAGGTTTGATCCCAGACATGTGGACTCAAACCTGAGCTCCCATCACATTTTGTTACTGCCACCATATAAGCCTAATGTGAATAACCCACAACACTTTGAAAAAGGAGTGTGGTCTTTGTTCTACTAATGTCAGTGCTTTATTTGTCTGCTTTTTTTCAATTGAAAGATATTTTACTTCAAGCCGGGTATGGTGGCTCACACCGGTAATCCCAACACTCAGGAGGCTGAGGCAGGAAGATTCCTGTGAGTTCAGGGCCAGTTTGGACTACCTAGTGAGTTCAAGGCCAGCCTGAATTACATAACGAGACCTTGTCTCAAAAATTTTTTTTATTCTAGAATTAGAAATTCTAAATTTTCTAGATTTTATTCTGCTGGTGCTTACTTAATTTCCCTCTAAATAAAACAGTCATTTTGAATCTCACTGAATTCTGTTGTGCTCAAATATAGGCACATTTTTCTCTTGCTTTGTCACCTGTGAGGGGAAACTGCTGATCAGCATGTTCCTTTCAAAGACTTGAAAATAACCCCAGTCTCACAGTCTGTCCCAGCTTAATCTGCTCTGAAAACAGAAGGGCCTGGCTTCTCCCCACCCCAGGCCCTCCTGTCCCAGCCTTGAGGGAGGTGTGTAGACATTCCAGGCTCTCCTGCCCCTTGGGCCGCACCCTGGGCAAGGAGGTCACCTCTGCAAAACAGGAAACTCCGGAGTGGGGCCCAGTGACATCCTTCACCCCATCTGAAATTTATTTAATCTTGCTTTGTTATGTTAATTTTATTATTTTGCAGTACTGGGGATTGAACCCAGGGCCTTTGTACCAAACTGTATTCCTGGCCTTTTTAAAAATTTATTTTCAGACAGGGTCTTGCTGAGGCTGGGCTCAAACTTGTGATCCTCTTTCCGCCATCTCCCAGAGCTCAGGCTTACAGGCCTGCTCCACTGTCCGGCTATTTTGTTATTGTAATATACCAGGGGGAATATTCATTTGGGGATGAAATAAAAGCATAAAGAAGTTAGGGGAAAGGTGTCCCAAATTCCTTTTCCTCTGACATTTTTATACAGGTTAGAGCTGGCTTTGAACCCCAGGGCCTGCGTCCCAGCACTCCAGGGGTTTGGCAGGTGTGTGCTCCTTGATCTTGCCCAGAGGTCCCTGCAGTCCGAAGGTGTGAGCATCCAGAACAGCTCTGAAGAGCTTCCCAGGGTCCCTTCTTGGCCTGGGGCGCACATCAGTGAGGAAGTGAAGCTTATTCCCTAAGTGGGGGAAAGCAGACCTTGGCCTAATGTTCCAGGGAGGGCGGGAGGAGAGCTAGGTTCCTGGGCGCCGCAACAGAGTGCGCCGCCTGCCTGCTGCGGGAATCTGAGATACTGAGAGCGATGTCCGGTGGGCTCTGTAAGGTGAGGCCTGACCAGGGCGAGCCGAGGGGTTCCGCTCTGCAGCTTTGTGGGAATGGAGTGTTTCAGGCCGAGGGAGCAGCCGCAGTCTAAGAGGAACCAGAGGCAGGGAGAAGCACAGCACTGGAAGGGCGGCGAGAGATAAGGATGCCGGGCAGGAGCCTGCGCCCAGGCGCTCCTGCGGCTGCCCTAAGGATGGCGATCTTTCCGACCCGAACATCGCTTCTGCCCAGACTCTTGGGCTAACGGAAACCAGACCGCTGCGGCCTGTGGCCGTGGCTCTGATCCGGGCTCCTTCCTAATGGGGAAACACCTTGAGTAAGCGCGGCTCTAACCTGGCCGCTGCCTCGCCTGGAAGGGTGCATCGCACCACCTGTGACTCCTGCATGTGCTTATCACATTAATGCCGCCCCTGCTAACAGTGAGGTTATCAATAAAATGACCGAGGCTGCATCTTAGGGCGAGTAGGTTACGTACTCTTAGTACTGAGACTTAAAAGTCAAAGTAGCCGGGTGTGGTGGCGCACACCTGTAAGCCAGAGCTTGGGAAGCTGAGGCCGGAGGACCACCAAGGCTCAGGCAGGAGGCTGAGGCAGAAGGATCAAGGCCAGTCTGAACTACATAGCAAGACTCTGTCTCAAAATAAACAAACAAAAAGAAAGAAGAAGAAAGTATAAAAAAGCAAAGCCATCTTTCTCCAGTGATTTCTAAGGAAAAGAAAGGCAAGTGCACGGCCTTTGGTCAGGATGAATGAGGCTAAAAAACGGCTTCTCTCGTGGGGGCGGGTGCTTTCCTTCCCAGGCTGGGATGCGGAACAGTTGCAATCAGCCAACTGTCAGTCCGTTGGGAAAGTTTGGAAAGTATTGTGCAAATGATGAAGAAAAAAACCCCATAAAACAAGCCCGCGTCTCAGCCTTTGGGCTGTAGAGCTCAGAAATGCAAAACTGCAGGCTCACAGCCTCAAAGTTGCCAAAGGGGGAGCGAGAGCATCTTGTAGGCGCATGCGTGGTTTTGACCACGAGCTGCAATTCAGAGCGCTGTGGCTCCAGGGAACAGCTTTTCCTGCCCACGACAGACAGGAGTGTTTGTTTTTAATGCCAGGACAGAGGCGGGAGGGATGATGGGCTTGCTGGGCAAACAGATGGGACAAAGGCACTCATATGAAGGTTGAGGATTGCAGGTAGTAAGAGCCAGCTCTGCACTCGGTGCCACGTCAGATCCCATCTGCATTTAAACCTCTGTGTGCCTCAGATTCCTGGTCTGTGTATTAGGTGTAAAATGACACGTACCTTCCAGGGCAGTTGGGATGAATACGTGAATTATACACATAAAGTCGTCAGGCAGGGACTTGCAATGGCCTCGCTTTGTTTTGGGGCTACATGGGTACTTTCAGACAGTATGAGTTTTGTTGTCATTTATTTTGAGGATGGCTTGTTCAGGGCTGTTCAGGTCATACATCTCTCCTCGTTCTAATCAAAATTTTCCTCAATTTTAGAAAGAACCGCTGGGCATGGTGGCACATGCCTGTAATCCCAGCACTAGGAAGGCTGAGGCAGGAGGATTGTTGCGAGTTCGAGACCAGCCTGGGTTACAAAGTGAGCTCAAGGCCAGCCTGAACTACATAGCGAGACCTTGTCTCAAACACACACACACACACACACACACACACACACACACACACACAAATTAGAACTGTCATCCTCTAATAAGTAGTCTAATATAACACAAACCACAATTTCAAATTTTTCATATGACCATGGTATTTAACTTCAGAAATCTATTTTTTTATTTTATTGAGACAGGGTCTTACTGTTTAGTGCAGGCTGGTCTTTAACTCACTTACGTAGTTGTTTAGTGCAAGCTGGCCTCTAACTCATGGCAGTCCTCCTGCTTCAGCCTCCTGAGGGCTGGGATCACAGACATGTACCACCATGACCACTTCACTAACTTCAGAATTTTTAGTGGCTATATTTTAAAAAGAAAAAGAGACAGGTGAAAGTAATTTATTTTTATTTTTTATTTTTTCAGAGGGGTTCTCACTATGTAATTCAGGCTGGCCTTGAAATCACTATGTAGTTCAGGCTGGCTTGCAACTCACAGGGACCCTCCTACCTCAACCTCTCAAGTGCTGAAATTATAAGTGTGTGCCACCATGCCTGGCAAATTTTAAATCTATATTTTTGTAGCAGTTAAAATAAGTAAAAATTTATTTAACCCAATATATCAAAAATACCATTTCAACATATAATCAATAGAAAAATATTGATGAAACTTTGATTCTTTTGTCCCTGCTATGTAAAAATCTAGTATTTTATTTTATAAACAGAGCATACATCATAACTTGAACTAGCCACATGGTAAGTGCTTAATGGCCACAGGTGGTCACTGTGTTGAACAGTGCAGTTTGGAGTTGCAGGAGGAGGAGTCTCTGCAAAGGCCTTGGGTGGGCCAGGCAGGCTGGGCCCTACTCCCCCTGACCACACTACGGTAACTAGAAAGTCTCCTTAGATGGGGCGTCTTCTGGTCATACGCAACAATGGGCTCCCTATGCAAGCCCTGTCATTCCAAGAGTGTGGTTTGAACTGAGACACGTTGAGCAAGCTCTTGCTTCCCCCTAACGATCCTCTCCTTCCTCCCCACAAGTAGAGTTAGCCCTTTCCTTCAGCTGGTCTTGAGGGTTAAATTCCAAAATGATCATGGTCTTCCAGTGACTGTCTTCCTCTATTAAGATGCAAATGTTGGACAAAATTTTAGTTAGGAGAAATAAGCTCAAGAGATCTATTATACAACATGGTTACTATAGTTAATAATGATGTATTCATGAGTCCTGACCTAATGTATGACTAGGATACGTCCTGGTCAACTCATCATAAGCTGAAAATACCACAAGTCAAAACTGCTCTCAGTTCCCTGACCTGCGGAGCATCCTAGGCTCAGTTCACTGAACACAGTGAACTGGTGGTTTTCTTCCTTCTGATCTTGTAGTTACCAGGGAGCCCTGGCTCCCTGCCAGAGTATTGTTAGCATGTGGCCAGCTCAAGAAAAGGCCAAATTTAAAAAGTGGAGATATGGTTTTCTAAGAATGCTAGTGCTTTCATGGCATCAAAAAATCCAAGGGGCAATCATCATACACTGTGGGACTGTCTGTACTGCATTCTTGAAAACGAGCAGATTTTGAGAGTTCTCATCTTAAAATATGGTAAGGCAATGCATGTTAATTAGCTGCTTTTAGTCATAGCACAGTGGAAACATATGTCAAAACATTGCTTTGTGCTGGGCATGGTGGGGCACACCTATAATCCCAGCAGTTGGGAGGCTGAGGCAGGAGGATCTTTGTGAGTTCAAAACGATCCTAGGCAATAAAGTGAGCTCAAGGCCAGCCTGAACTGCATAGCGAGACCCTGTCTCACAAACAAAAACAGAAACATCACTTTGTGCATGACGAGTATATAAAGTTTTCTCAGTTAAAAACATATGCAAATTGGAGCTGATATCATCATTAAATTATCAGCTGCAACTGGGAGAGTTGAGCGTGAATAGGATAAGAAGAGGATGCCTCTCTGGGTTCTGCTTGGAAACTTGGAGAAGCGGTGTTGTTCAAAAGCCAGCTTTGGCAAGAAAACCCTCGAGTGAATTCCTCAGGCTCCTCGTTCCAACAGGAACCTTAGTAACCAAAGGCAACAGCTGCGAGGTGGGAACAATTAGTGTTCTGGGCACCTTAGGGCTGCTTTTTCCAGGTGATTGAATCTAAACAGAAAAGCCACATCAAGAGTCCTTGAGAGGAGAATTCTGTAGACCTCTCCTACCCACTCAATCCCCTCAGTCAGACAGGAGAGACTCCTCTGCCCCTGGAGCATCCCCTCTGATCCTCCTCAAGGAGGCTTCTGGAGGGGTCACAGCTAAGGGTGTCCTCAGGGCGTCTGGTTTGATTTTGAAGACAAACTCCTCTTCTTAACCCTCCATCCCCCATTTTGCCATTTGAAGATGGATCCGCACTTTTTTCTGCCAATCCGTTATTGTACATTTGTTCGAAGGGGTCTCATTTCTCCATTTCCAAGTTCTTAGGAAGAGTAGAAGGGGCCTCACTTTCGTCCCACGAGCTAGTAGTCTTATTGCTTCTGTGGAAATCTAAAGAATAAAAAGAAACACTTATTTCATTTGTTATGAGGCATGAACACTCTATTAGCCACCAAATGTTCTTTCCTGTTTGCCTTCTTGACTGCTGTGTGCTACGTTTTTCCCTCAATCTACAGTATTCTCAGCTAGATTACCTGGAGGAAAATTACTTTTTAAATCTAAAAAAAAATTTTTTTTTGAAACATAGTCTCACCAAATTGCCTGGGTGGAATTTAAACATACGATTCTCCTGCTTTAGCCTCCCAGAATACTGGGATTATGGGTATGTGCCATCATACGTAGCTATTGTTCTACAAAATTTGAAGTAGTCAAAAAAGAAGAAACATTTATCATCTCCTGTCTAAAGAGCACCTCTGCTAACTTTATGGTAATCAACAGCATGTTTTATTCTATTACAATCAAAGCTACATCCTTGGTATAACATTGGTATCAAACCAAGGCTGTCACATGAAAAAAAAATTCAGTACAGAATTCATTCAGTTATTCATTCGTTCAGTGCCTTGGTGGATGTGCAGAATCATGCTAAACTAATCTGGAAGCTCAATCTATTTTAGGATATCACCAAATAAAAGTCATAAAAATGTATAGCATTTCATTAAAGTGAGAAAAGCAACTGCTGTGAGCATAGATGTTAGGTTTTGGAGTGGAGGGTGGTTGCATCTTTGTTTTGTTGTGCTTTTGAGACAAAGTCTCACTATGTATCGCAGGCTGACCCTGGACTCACTTCCCTCATGAGTGCTGGGATTACTATAGATATGCACCACCATGCCCAGTTTATCTTTTCATTCTTTAGAGATTAAAAGTTAAAATTCACTATGAGAAATATTTTTCTCGTCTCAATACCAGGAAGTTTCTAAATAGCATTTCAGTGAAACTAGCCAGGTGTCACCGTGGTGCAACCTGTAAACCCAGCATTTGGGAGGCTGAGGCAGGAGGATCACTGTGAGTTTGAGACCAGCCTGGGCTACATAGGGTGTTCAAGACTATGTAGAGAGATCCTGTCTCAAAAAAACAAAACAAAGCAAAAGCATTTTTCTAAGTTCATTTTTGTGACCAAAACCAAAAGAAAAAAAAAAGCAGCCTAAAAAACAAGTAGCAACGCAACTGTAGTAACTTAATTGGTCACTGTGGTTAGCTTCTGGAGAGCGACATGAAAAGACCGTTGAAGGCCTGGTTGAGGTTCTGTGGTTACAAGTCCAGCAGCAAGAGCTTTCCTCTTCCTTTGTGACTGATAACCTTGAATACACGGCAGGTCTTCAAGTGTAATTTGGGGATGTGCATTTTGTGGAGAAGGAAATAGTGTGGTTGCGCTGTGGAGCCCAGGAAATACTGGGGCTGAGTTTGGGGTCATGGAGGACTCCACAGGGGAGCCCAGTGGCTTGGGATGCTGGAACTGCTGGCTGGAATCCACAAGCCAGTGAGTCTGGGGATGTCGAAGAAAGCTGCTCTGTGGATTGCCAGAGGCAGAACCAGCCGTTGCCCATCTCTGGATGGGAGAAGTCAAGGAAATGGTCTTCTAAGTTCCCTCTTGCAACTCCCCAACTGCCAACCTGTCCATAGCAATCATTTATTAATTTTTAATTTTAAAAGATAGTTAAACTAAAGAGGCAAAAAATAATTGTGGACTAGCATGAACAGTGTGTCCTAGAAAAAGAGGTGAGACTGAAGTAGCCAAGTAAAGACAGCTTTCCTTCATTTCTTGTCGTTCATGTTCCCTTATGTCTGAAACTTTCTCTGCATGGTTCATCCCCAACACGTTTGATCCCCATGAGAGCATTCCAGGAAAAGTGGTGCATTCCCATCCTCATCAGTGATACTCGGTGTGTGGTGCTTTCGTGGGCTCTTCAAATCCCCGCAAATTTTGGAACTGGGATTTCTCTTCTTCGAGACTCGAGGTGGCAGTTGAGAAGTTGTGGTACTGAGGACTAAACCTAGGGCCTTTGCACTGAGCCACAGCCCTACTCCTTTTTATTTTTTATTTTGAGAGACAGGATCTCTCAAACTGGATTTGAGCTTATGATCCTCCTGCCTCAGCCTCACAAGTAGTGGAAATTAGAGGTGTGCACTAGGACACTCAACTTGAACTTAATATTTTTAGGGCACTTTTAGCAGCAAAGCTGAGTAGAAAGTACAGACATTTCACACATAATCTCTGCTCTTGTTTATCTTCTCCAATTAAAAATTTTGGTGAGGAGTTCCTATTCTTCCTCTCCAGCTAAAGATTAAAAACATCAACTTCCCCAGCTTTTGGATAGCTGGGGAGGCGTCTAGAACAGAATTTGGAGGGTTTTAGAGGAAGAGCCCTGCTTTTAGGAAACTGGATGTATGGTTTCGGTGACCACGGAGAAGGAGCTGGAGAAGCAGCTGGTGGGTTGGGTGGAGCCTCCGTCCTGTGGACCTCGCCCATGGGCACAATGGCACTGCTCCCTGGCAACCTGCAGCATGGAGATCTCTCCTGTCTGGGCCAGTCTCCTCACCCACTACAGGAGAACAGGAAGGGAAGCAGGAGACTTTGAGGTTCCTGCCCTGGGCTCTCCCTGGCTGTGTGACCAGAGCCAGCCATGGAGCCCTCATTGACTTCCTCATTTCCCACAAGAGAGGGTGACCAAGATGTCTTCTCTTTTTGGAGACAGAGCCTCACTATGTAGTTCAGGCTGGTGTTGAACTCATGTGAATATCCTCCTGCTTCAGCCTCCCAAGTGCTAGGGCTTATAGCCATATGCCACCACTTCCATTTTAAAACAAACAAAACTCACAAGTATCATCCTTTTAGGCCCCAGAAATATATTTAGTACAGGATCTATTTGCTATTCAGTTTTTTGGTGCAGTAGTTAGTTCAGACCCAAGACCCTCTCTAGAACAAGCTAAGAAAAAGTCCCAGAGGCTGCCTAGTAGTGGAACCTTTAAGTTGGGAATTTAGAAAAGAACGAGCTGCCTTGCATGATAGTGGTGCACATTTGTAATCCTACCATTTGGGAGACTGAGGCAGGAGCATCTCTGCTACTTTGAGGCTAGCCTGGGCCACATAGTGAATTCAAGACCAGCCTGAACTGCATAGCAGGACTCTCTCAGAAGACTAAAACGAACAGGAGAAATGAGCCTCAGTGCCATCCCACTGAGCTGTGTCCTTATACGGCTCTAGGCATCACTTCTGATAACCTCAGTGCATCCAAACAAGGTGCAATCCCAGGAAGACACAAGTGCTCTCAACAGAGTCCTCTCCTGAGACGGCCTCAAAACCAGTAAGTAGTGAAAAATGAGGTTTGTGGGGTTAGTTTGTTAGACAACAAGGAATTGATTTGCTTCATTCTAGGGGCTTAGTCTGTTTTCTGTTGCTCTAAGAACTGTGTACCCTGGCATCCGCTCTGCGCCTGGGAGGGCCTCTTGCTGCTCCAGAACACAGTGGAGGGCAGAGGGCACTGTGTGGTCAGACACAAAGCTGTCCACTTGGGTCTCCCTCCCTCCTCCTCCAGCACCACTGTGGGTGTCCTTTCCTGGTGGCTTCATCTAGCCCAAGTCACCTCTCAAGGCCCCACCCCCAAACACTGTCAACAGAAGACTTTGGAGATTTAAGTTTCCAACATAAGGACTTTTGGGGACACATTCAAACCACAGCACAGGGTGCTTGTTGAGAAACAAAGGTGTCTGTTTTATAGGCAACTCAACTAACCACAAGATAAGGTAGATGCAATTCCAGATTTCCTAGCAAGGGGCTGTGGATATAGCTCAGTGACACAAGCGCCTTCCTGGCAAGCACAAGTTCCTGAGTTTAATCCCCAGTACTGCAAAAAAAAAAAAAAAAAAAAAAGAGACAGATTGCCTGGCAAATGATGGACTGAGTTTGGAACAGAATGGGCTTTGCGTATCCCTTAAGATTTTTTGTCTTTTTTTTAAGCACCAGGGATCGAACTTATGACCTCATGCTTTCCAAGCAGGTTGGGCTTTGGAAATTCTGGAAATCATGCATGTTGGGGAGGCTGAGATTTAGGAGAAGGTGGAAGTCCTCTTTAGTTGACAGAGGAAGTATGGGGCGAGAAGATGGTCCCCACCCAGAGGGGTGCAGTGAGGGAGGCGGGGAGGTTGAGGCGCTGTCCTGCTTGGACGGCTGCGGGGAGAAGGGCTCGGGCTGGGACTGGCTGCTGTATGTGTCCGTCCTGCTCAATCACAGCTGTAGGCTATTTAGGCAAAGAACTGTCAGCTGCCAGTCATGGGAGAAGAGCAAATACCCACAGTCCCACAGTCAACACTGTAAATTTTTTTATGCTAAAATGTATTTCATGCAAGCATGAAGGGTAGATTTTGTTTTCAAAAACACCCTGCTGGCCAGGAGTGGTGGTGCACCCCTGTAATCTCAGCACTCGGGAGGCTGAGGCAAGAAGATTGCTCAAGCCCAGCCTGAACTACATACTGAGACCCTGTCTCAAAAAACCAACCAACCAAATAAACAAACAAAAACCTCAAAAGATCCAGCTGCAGAGACCAATACGCAGATGCCAGTGGGCTGCAGATCTTGTCTCTAGAGCTGTCTGGTACGTTGGGGCAGCCATTAGGGCGGGCTCCTGTCCATCTCGTTTGCCAGTATCCTGCTGGACAGGGTCCCACAGTTCTTCTGTGAGTCCACAGGCTCCACCAGCCCTTTCATGCTGCGACCCACATCCAGGGCTGGATGAAGTCCCAGATGATGAGCAGTCGAGGCACTGACCCTTGTACAGCCTCAGTGAAGCTGGCACAAAGTTCTACCTAGCAGAGGGCTCCACAGTGCTGGAGCAGCCTGGGCACAGGGCACCTGTCCACCACTGTCAGTCCGAAGTCCTCCTCTGGGAAGGGTCTTCAACAGATGGTACAGGTGGCTGAGGCAAAGATTCCAACTGGCTTAGAAATGGGGACACCAGGCATTCTCTGAAGACCATGGATTTTCTGGGTGTAGAGTCAAAGAAGCAGACCCTTGTCATGAGCAGCCAGGGGGAGGAGTGAGCAATGCTGGGCCCATAGTTCCCAGGGTGCAGCGCATTGGCCAAAGTGAAAAAGTGCCTGGAGTTGTGAAAGAAAAATTCAAGTTTAGAAATGGCCCCAAAATGAATGCAGTGTTGTGCTACTGGAGGTTGCTGGAGAGGCTGCTGCCTGGAGATCTGAAGTCCTGGGGCAGGTGCCGGCTGAAACTAGCAAGCACTGGCAAACTCTGGCCCAAATCAGCTCAGCCATATCCTGCTGGGAAAACTTCTCACTGCTGCCTCTGCTTTCAAAAATGCCTGAAACACCCACAGAAAGAGATATGGGCCTTTTTTACCTACAGTACTCCCAGGCCCCACAACACCATGATGCTCGAAACTGCTTTTTAAAAATCACCTGACTGGGCATGGTGGCGCATGCCTGTAATCCCAGCACTTGGGAGGCTGAGGCAGGAGGATCGCTGTGAGTTTGAGACTAGCCTGGGCTACAAAGTGAGCTCAAGGCCAGGCTGAACTGCATGGCGAGACCCTGTCTCAAAAAGACAAAAAAAAAAAAAAATCACTCTGACCTACAACCTGGGAGGCTGAAGCAGGAGGATGAAAACTTTAAGCTCAATCTAGACAATTTAGCAAGAACCTGTCTCAAAATAAAAAATGGGCTGGAGATGCAGCTCAACGCAAAGGCCCTGGATTCAATCTCCAGTACTTAAAAAAAATATCACCATGACCTAGTGAAAGAAAAAATGAAGATTTCAGATGAGAAAAGTTCCTTAAATGATCATTTACAAGCACAAGCTCTCATCAGCTGTAAGGCTTTGCAGGGAACCTGTTGAAGCTATTGACAGGAAGTATTGTTTTGCTGCCAGAGTTTTAAATTGACAGTTAGGATGAGGACAGACCAAAGACAAGGCCTGGCATTTCAAGCTGAAACCAATACTGTACTCCACAGCAGGGGGCCCTCATGGTTTGTGAGTCTGAAGTCGGTGGTACTGTGCTCCCAGGAGGCCCTGGGGTGCAGGACTCACTTCTGGCTGGCTCTCAGGAGAGCCACATGTGCACCCTCTTTGTCCTTGGAGCCGGGCTGCTCAGGGTTAGATTTCTGAGGCGGCCCTTAGCAGGAAACGGTAAGGAATCAGCAGGAAGTCCACAACAAGGGACAGGAAACCCCTCCCTGGACTGTAAGGGACGGGTGAGGGAAACATAAAATGGAAAGTGGAACGTGCGCTTTACCGTGTCTGGGGCTGCAGGGATGGGCGTTGGAATGGAGAGTGGCTGCATCTTCAAAAGGGGGAAGGACCTGCCTTGTCCCCCAGGGCAAGAACGCGCAACTGTCATGTGGAACCAGATCCTCCAAAGATCCAAACAGCAGTGGGGGTCGGGGGATGCTGTCCTTTATGGACAGGGAGCGGTGGTTTGTGTGTTTTCACAGCCAGTAGCTCACTGAGAGGAAAACCTCCCCTCATTCCTGATTTCTGGCTTGTTCAAGGCCAAAAGACCCGAAAACACACTGTAAAAATTTACCAGGAGAAAAAAGATAAAAGTATGCCTGGCACCACATCATAAGAAAGAGTCAATGTGAAGGAGCAGAGGAATGCAAAATAATTTTTCAGTTTCACCACGTTTTGTTTTGTTTTTGGTAACCAACAAATGTTGGTTCACCCTATTTCTGAGGTAGAGGGAGAGCCAGCAATCCAGTGAAAAAAAGGAATCTAAGAAGAAACAAATGGGACAATTCACTGTGCTAGATGAGAGCTCTAAGTTTCACTTCTCTAGCTTGGCTCAGTGAGTTAGGCTGCTTCTTGTTGAGAAAGAAAAATTAACAACATTTTGTCTCCCTTTATCTCATCAGTAGTGCAGTGGACTCTTCAGGTTAGTGATCCTGTGTTTAGATTGTTACCTGAAGAAAGGAAAAACAAACTGCCTGAATGCTGATTCTACTGTTTTGGTCGAAGTGGGGGAAGAAATTCTAACAGACAAATGGCAAACAGCAGTACTTTTGAGAAGGCAGGTCTGGGGAGAGTCCAGTACAGTTTCATAGTGGGTATGAATAGTTATTTTGCTGCTTTTCTTTTCTTTTTCTCTGGGTCTTGATGTGGATCTCTTTCTATTTGTTCAGGAAACTGTGACGTTTTCTCTGGGCAGGGTTGAGGTTTTGGAACCTTTTCTAAAAGGGACAGAGAGCACCCTGCAGCATTTCCTAATCGTGAGGCTGGCGTGCTGGAGTGAGCTGGTCATCATGCAGGCGGTGCCCAAGTGCGGTAGGCTGGTCCTGGCCCTCACCTTCGTCCTGGTTTTGGGATGTTCAGTGCAAGGTAAGACCCAGGAGAATTTTCCCTGCCATCTTCGTTGTGAGTTCAGAATCCACACAGATAGTTACCTTCATTTTAAAGCACAGAATGCATCCTCTTATGGGAAAGGAGGCGAAGAAGAGTCCCAAGGGTGAGTTCAACTCTGTTTGGTGCCAAGAAAAATTAAACTGTGAAGCAGGTGTCGCTTTAGACACTTTTACAGTGGTTGGAAAGTGCTGCTTTATTTTTGGACAAAAATGTGCGATTTCTAAATTTTCAAAGCTTGAGAGAGGAGTAACGAAAATGCTTCATGTGTGGCTGCCTGAAGGCGGACGGCGCCTGTGAGAGTTTGGGCGTCTCTTACTTCTGAGCACCCACAGCAATCCCCAAGTTTCCAAAATGTCTGGTTTTTCCAACTTTTGTGTTTTACTAGTCCATGTTTTCAGTGCACAGTGACTGCGTTCTCCGTGCGAATTGGTGCCATACCGGACACAGCGTCACTGGTCCACCCCAAGTCTGAACGCGCTGTGGGAGTGCCATGACCGTAACACTGGCGGACACTATTTTTTAAATTTTTAAAAATTTGACTGTGTGTATTTTTCTCTTTAAAAATCAGGTGCTCCTGAAGATACAATTATGGTTAAGCATAGTTAATACAGACCTTCCCAGACTGTAAAGAAAGCCCAAAGAATGTTCGTATTTGTGCTATTACCCACAGAAACATCACATTGGGAAATGTCTTTTTCATTTGTTTTTTGATACAGGGTCCTGCTATGTAGTCCAGGCTGGCCTTGAATTCATGGCGGTACTCCTGCTTCAGCCTCCCAAGTGCTTGGGATTCCAGGCATGGGCAGTCATGCCTGACCTGGAAATGTCTTTTTAAGTTTCTCTCTCATTCAGGGCTGTATAGTCATATTGAAACAATGTAAAAAGTTTTATTCACTAAGAAAAGCAAATACCAGTTTTTAAGAAAAATATAATTTTTTCTCCTTTGGTAAATAAGGAATCTTGTCTTAGTAAGACAGAAGGTCATGGCCGAGAAATAGATGGCAGAATTTACGGGAGAAAAACATTTAGTTTCCACAAATGGTAAAGGAAATGTTGAGTCACAGTGACATGCATGTCTCGGATTTGTTTCTTCAAATTGACGTCTAGCTGTCACATTCTTACTTCCGGTGGCAATGAAATCTCACAGATGAGCTCAGGGGAATTTCTTATATATTGAAAATAGAAAAAACAAATAACTTTCTTTCAGTTATGCTAACATTGGAGGAAAAAACAGCAGGTTGCTGAAACGTTTTCCTTCACCTGTTTATCATCTGAGTATGATAAGAAACAGAGAACAAGCTTTTCTTGGGTCCCTGGGAGACAATCTCCAGCCTGCCCTGAGGAAGATCTCCTAGTAATTGTGTGCTGACCGGGCAGGGCGCAGCGAGGTCCGCGTCTGTGGCAGTGAGGGTCAGACCTGAGTGACCAGGCGGTGCTGACCTTTGGGGTTTCAACACTTCCCCCGAGATGTTTTGTTCTGCTCTGACTCCATAGGTTAAGACTAGAATGAGAACAACCCCTTTCCTCATGTGCAACTATAGAAAACCCTAGCATTGATGTCATCACCCGGTAGACTGAGCTCTTCGTCAGAAAAAGGAACCAGGAAGTGGACAGCAAATAATCTGAAAACCAGGGCACCTCCACGGGAACTTCTGGGTTCAAGCCCCTGCTCTCACTTTTGAGCGTGAAGGGAAAGAGACCGTCTCCACGTGTTGGGTGCCAGCAGCGAGGGAGCTGACACGGGGTCTCGGCCCCTCCCCCGCCTACCCCTGAGATGCCGGGGTTTTCTCTCTCTACCTTCTGGTTTTGGTCCTGGGCACTGAACTCAGGACCTTACACTTGCCAGGCAGGTGCTTGTGCCCCTGAGCTATAACCCCGGCCCCTCTCCTCCTACCTTTTAAAAAATATTTTTAGAGAGAGAAAATGTTTGCTTATCTCACTGGTTTGACTGATCATATTAGCTAGGCTTGCTTTTACTGAGCTACTCAAACTGACTTAGGTTACAGCACTATTTCCTGGGGCGGCCAAAACAAAGTACTGCCCACCAGGTGGCTGAAACAGCTCGTTTCCTCCGGAGACCGGATCACAGATCAAGGGCTGGAAGGTTGGTTTCATCTGAGAGCCTCTTCCTTAGCTTGTAGATGATGCCTTCGTCCCTTGTCTCCATCATAGGTGAGGCCTTCCGTGTTGGAAGTTTGCAATGGGTGCAATTCAGCTATAATGTACTTGCTTTATAGACCCAAGTAAAGACACGGTGTAAAGCGGTGTCTACAGAGACCCAAGCAAGGGGAGTTTGGGGATGGATGGCAGATGATGAAGGACACAGGTGGCTAATCGACCTAACGTGAGCTTCGGGAGATTACTCACCAGGCCTGTGAATCCTACGCTGTATTGCCTCTCTTCCTCAAAGAGGCCTGGAAAGAGAGAAAGTAGAAAATGCATGAGCAGGAATGGCCCAGAGGCCATAGCACTGTTTCCTAGACCCCAGTAATGGAACTGACTCCACCCTTGTGTGTGGCTGTTTGTAAAGTGACTTCATGTCCATTCTCTGTGGAAATGATCGTCCCATTCTCTGTGAGGAGGGCTTAGTACCAATTGACAGAGGAAACTGGGTCGTCTCAATTTGTTCTGTTCTGTTTTTTGAGACAGGGTCTCACTATACAGTTCAGGCTGCCTTTGAACTCACTGTGTAGCCCAGGCCGGCCTCAGATTCCCAGAGTGATCTTCCTGCCTTCGCCAGCAGACCTGGCTATCTCATTTGTTTTGTCAGCCTCTTACGAAAATGAGTTTTGTCCAAGGCCCATTAGAACTAACAAATGGCAGAAGAAGTTGTCATCCTGTTTCAAGATCAGAATTAAATTTCCACTGCAATGTGCAGATTAGCAGGTTTTGGTTTTTTCTTTCTTTCTTTTTTTTTTTTTTTTTGGTCTTTTTGAAACAGTATCTCCCTATGTAGTTCAGGAGGTCCTTGAACTCACTTTGTAGTTGAGTCCTGGCCTTGAACTTCCAGTGATGCTGCTGCCTCAGCCTTCTAAGGGCCCGGGTTACAGGTGTGTGACACTACACCAGGCCTGTTTTTTTTGTTTTGTTTTGTTTTCACTAAAATGAAAAACCTTCCTTTGACTACAACCCTTGCTATTATGTTCACTACTCAGTACTGAGTTAAGGGAGAAATTGAAAGTAGACTGGAACTTTTTATAGCTCGTCTCACCACACGAGAGCGGGGGAAGCGTGTGCATTTTGTGGACTGGATAGGCCAGTAGGAAGTAACTCCAACTTAGATAATAACAACTGCTTTAATTCTACCATTTTGAATGAATAAAAAAAATTTTTTTTCCCTTGTAATTTCTGCTTAAACTTCTCTAACACATCTGTAGTAAGTTTCCATGAAGAATAGGAAACTGGTAAATTGTGATTATGTTAGGGAGAAGATGGCAGCTTTGCTAGGGAAAATATGAAAAGATATGAGGGACTTGGAGAAAGTTCTTGTTCAGTAAGGGTTACTCAGAGAAAGGGTGCTGTTCAGGCAGAGCTAGCGAGTGTGGTAGCAGGGGAGAGCAGGGGCGGTGAGGGAACCAGCAGGTTCTCTGCAGTGGGCCTTTGGGAGATAATGGCTGTCTCCCTTTTGTTTTTTAAGACTATGATAGTCATAAGACATTTATCTCAAACAAGATAAAATCAAGAATTCTTGTAACTTCAGGGGGACAGAACCTTGAATTTTCACATCCTGCCAATACCATGAATAACTATGCCTGGAATTTTGTTTTTGTAACTACGTTGTTTATTTTAAAGTACCTTTAACATCACCGGCCCTAAATCCAATGGGCTTTTGGAATGGAAGGACTTCTCCCTTTGAGTTGTGTATAAATTTTTAGAACAGTTTAATTAAGGTAGAGTTTACATAGCATCAATTTAAAGTAAACAATGAAATGGTTTTTAGTATAGTCACAGAACTGTGTGCCTATCACCCTTGTGGCTTTTAGAACATTTTCATCACTCCTCAAAAACAAATACCTCTATAAATTTTAAAAGCAGAAATCCTGAACTCTGGAGGTTACTTTGAATTTCAGACTTTCCCCCTAATCTGCAGTGGTTGTGGCTGTCACACAAGAGGAAAGGTGTGCTCTTTCACGGGGTGCTTCCCTATAAAGCATTCACTCTGGGCTGGGGCGATTGCTCTGCAGTAGAGTGCTTGCCTAGCACGGGGAAGACGCAGTCAAGCAAGCATTAGTTAGACTGTGTTGTTTAACTTCCTGTCCAAGGCCACGTTTTCTAACCCTGACTGACCTCAGTACCTCGGCCACCTGTAGGGGCTCAGCTCTCCTCAGATCCATTCTGTCCGGTAGAGTAGCAGAGGGCTTAAGTTACAGCGAGGACAAAGAGACACAGGCTCAGAATGCAAAGTTTACGTTATTTGAGAGACTGCTTGAAAAGAAAAATGTTCATTAACTGGGCTGCAGTTAGAGTTCAAGGGTAGAGCACTTGCTTAGCACATGTAAATCCCTGGGTTCAATTCCTAGCACTAAAACCAAGGAAAAAACCTTGTATGTAAAATGCTTTTAGTAGATTGAGTTAAGGGAAATGTAATAAAATTAATTTTGGGCTGGGATATAGCTCAGAGGCACAGCACCTGCCAGGCAAGCGCGAAGTCCTGAGTTCAATTCCTGGTACAAAAAAATTTTTACTGTGTTTTAAAGTTTTACATTTATTTATTTATTTATTTTCATGGCATTTTTTTGAGACAGGGTCTTGCTGTCCAGTTCAAGTTGACCTTGAACTCACTATGTAGCCCAGGGTGGCCTCAAACTCTGGGTCTTTCCTCCTGTCACAGCCTCCTGAGTGCAGGGGTTACAGGTGTGCACCATCACTGAGGGTTTTATTTCTACCTTTTAATACACACTGCTAAAACACTTCACACTCGTTATGTAGTTAGTTGGCTTTGTTCTACTGGACAGTTCCGGTGTGGAGGACGGGTGTAAGGACATCGCCCTCTGCTGGAAAAATGTTGCATTTTTAAATACAACTTTCTAGAGGCGCCTCAGCGGTAATTAGAGGCCAAACCAATGCTGCCTCAGGAAACAATCAGAAAAGAAAAAGATGTAAATGTATTAAACACCTCCAGTGTGCAAAAGCATGTGCTGGATGCTTCACACACATTTATTTATTTAAACAGGAGGTCTTTGCTAAAGTCTTATCTACATTTGAAAGATGATTAATTAAAAACCAGAGAGTTACTAAGTGGTAGAGTGGGAACTTAAAATTTAAATTCTGGTCTCTCTTCACACTGTCTACCATCAGAAGTAGGCTGTCATCTTCCTCCCGCTCCAACTCATCAGAGACATGAGCAATGGAGACTTCTGACCATGGTGCTTGGCGCCATTCCAGGAACCTAACATCTGCATCTCATCGTCTCATCTGTTACAGTTCTCATTTTGCAGATGAGGAAATTCAGGTACAGAGAGGGGAAGTAAGTTGACCAAGGTCACATGGTCAGTGAGGGGAAGACCCTGGGTGGCCGTCTTGACCATCTTGTTCCCAAAGTGGACCCATTTTGGAGAACTGACCAGACTTTAGGACCTCCACTCAGCAGCCACCGGGAGGACTGTGATAGAGCAGTGGTCCCCGAGAGAGGGAGGGACGGAAGGAGGGGAGGAGGGAAGGAGGGAGGGGAGGAAGGAGGGGAGGAGGGACAGAAAGAGGGTAGGAAGGAAGGAAGGAGGAAGGGTGAAAGGGTGGACAGCTAAAAATAGAATATTTACTTTCTACATTAGAGTCTTTTAAATATTTATATTTGAGAGGAATATTATATATTACAGTGACTTAGGGTTTTTGGGGTTTTTTTTGTCTTTTTGAGACAGGGTCTTGCTATGCAGTTCAGGCTGGCCTTGAGCTCACTTTGTAGTCCAGGCTGGCCTCGAACTTGCAGCAATTCTCCTGCCTCAGCCTCCTGAATGCTGGCATTATACGCGTGTGCCACCATGCCCAGCAACAGTGATTTAGAAAAAGAAAAAAATCACCAAAGATTATACCCCTGGTCATTTCTGTGTATTTTGCCCCATTATCCCCAATATCTTACTTATGTTGTTGAAACTAATATGCATGCAAAGTGACATTCTGATTTTTCTTTTCATTCATTTATATTTTAAAAATGCAGGGTTGCTAGGGATATAGCTCAGTGGCACAAGTGCCTGCCCGGCAAGTGCAAGGTCTTGAGTTCGATCGCTGGTACCAAAAAAAAAGGTGGGGCTGCTGGGTATTGAACCTAAGGCCTTGCACATGCTAAGCATGTGAAGTCCCACTGAACCATACCCCTAGCTGTCTCACTTGTAACCATAGGTTTACTTGTGCTGCTATACAGCCTCTTCCACCTGCAGCAACTAATTTTTTTTAACTATTTATGAGTGAGTACCTTGTGATTTACATGAGAGATTCCTATGGTTTTGTGCGGGGCTTGAGAATCACCTCTCCTGCTTTGCAGTTCTAGGTGTGCTCCTTCTTGCTGGCAACTGTTGGCAACACTGTTTGAAGTGTGTGCCTGGGTGGGAGGCAGGGAACCTTCTGAAGGGCGGTGCACTGTTTCCTCCCACCAGGGCCCTGTCTGTGCTGAACTCAGTCATGGAGAACGTATTTCATGAAATAGTAAAGGCTTTCCTGTGTAGCCCCAGAATGCTAGATTTGGAGGTCTTACTGTAGAAATTAAAAGAATTGGTAAGAGACTTGACCATTCCAATCTTGCTATCCCTCTGTGAGTAGAGTCTTGTAGGCAAATCTGGGTACAGAAAGAGAGAATGAGTGTTGATCTACTTTTCACCCCTAAAAACACCATACAGGGCTGGGGATATAGCTCAGTGGAAAAAGTGCTTGCCTGGCAAGCACAGGGTCCTGAGTTCAATCCCCAGTACCGCCAAAGAAAAAAAAAAAAAAAAAAAAAAAAAAAAAAAAACATAAAAACACCATACAGCCCCAAACACAGGACCTGGGCCTCTGCGATGCATTGAGTGCCTCTTGGTGTGTACTTGAAACTTTCCTTCCTTTTTTTCTTTTTTTTAAGCCTAAGTCTTGCTATACAGTTCAGGCTGGCCTTGAACTCACTATGTAGCCCAGGCTGGCCTTGAACTTGCAGTGAGCCTCTTGCCGCATCCTCCCAAGTGCTGGGGTTATAGGTGTGCATCACCATGCCCGGCCCATCTCTGCAAAAAGAGGCAGACTGGATCCTGGGTCCTCCATTTAGCACCTTTGTGACCTCAATTTTCTTTAAAATGGAGCTAGTAGTACAGTAAGAATAATAGTTAATATCATTAAGTATTTACCATGTGTTTGGGTACTAAGCGTCGTGTCAGGCACGCTTTACATACATTTTCTCATTTAATTTTTATGACAAATTTCTGATACTATTGGACCTTCATTTTACAGCAGGGATTCAGGGATGTAAAAGTTTCATAACTGGCTAGTAGAGGAACCAACCAGGACTTCACCTCAGGCAGCTGACTGAAAGCCTGTTCTAAGCCTTAAACCTTCTGCTCCTTCCTAGGCATGCCGTGCCGTGAGATAGACAAGCGCTCTAGGTAAAAAAGCACTGGGGCAGCCTCGCTGTTGTTACGTTAATGGTCGTAAAACCTGCATTTATACGAGAACTTCTAAGGGCCAGATGATGAGAAGCCTGGTAAGCAATACTTACTGCCCCTGTGGGTTTCTTGTTCGGGCAGGTTATCCTATGCGGAAAGCCAGGTACCAGTGGGTACGCTGCAGTCCCGACAGTAATTCTGCGAACTGCATTGAAGAAAAGGGGCCAGTGTTCGACTTCCCTGCAGACGAATTCAACAAGATTCTCCCTCCAAAGATTGACCCTTTTTTGTAAGTGGACTTTACTCCGATTTCAAAGTGACTGTGATTTGTTTTCTTTTTCTTTTTCTTTCTTTCTTTTTTTTTAATTTTTGAGACAGGATGTCACTATGTAGTTCAGGCTGGCCATGAACTCGCTATGTAGCCCAAGCTGGCCTCGAATTTGTAGCTATCCTGCCTCAGCCTACCAAGTGCTGGGATTACAGGTATATGCCACCATGCCTGGCAATGGGACTGTAATTTCACAGCCTCTGTTGAAATCTTGGTATGGAAGTGGGAGGACCATCCCGAGCACTTTCCTTCAAGCTCCTGCTTTGGTGGTTTGGTTTTTACTATGTAGTACCTGGAAACACTGTCCCACGTGTGCTGGCGGATGAGGTGCTGGCATATACACGATTCATCTTTGGTTTTGCAAGTTTTTATTGTGGGCGGCAAAGACGGGCATTGAGTACTTTTTACTAACAGGTACTGAAAATTATTCAAGATTGTTTTATTTATGTAAAGTGTATTATATACATTAAAATTCATTTTGTTGCATAAATAGTATTATGTATTAAAATCCAGTAAGAGTCTGTCAAGTGAATGAATAAACACAATGGCATATCAGGCCTATGGAGTATTTGACCATACAAAGAATAAATAATACTGACTCACGCGACAGTGCAGATGAACCCGGAAAACATTAAGCAGAGGGACAGATGGCCATGAGATAGACAAAATACGAAAAGCCACACGTTCTGTGATTCTACCTAGAAGAAAGGCCCAGAACCGGCAAATCCCTAAAGCAGAAAGCAGATTAGTGTTTGCCTGGGGTGGGGCGAGTGGGGGATGCGTGACCGCTCCAGCTTTTGGAGGATGATCAGTCAGGTGTTCTGGAATTAGTGGTGATTTAAAAATCACACAGAAAACGCACACACTACTGAAAACTCTAATGGTTTATGGCATATTTTCATGGAGAAAATGACCCATAAGTGGGGACACCTTTTGCCTCTTGCCATTCTGTGGCCCTGATCTGTCAGGGCAGAGGCGGGGGGACATCCTTGCCCTGCTCTTTGGACTCTCACCAGCACATTCAAGCCCTGTGCAGCCGCCTACTCCTTCAGCACTTCAGCCTCCTGAACGCAGATGCGATGTGCAGGGGACGGATTTTTTTTTTCCTAGGAAATGGAATGTTAATGTGCTGATAAATCTAATGCTTAACTTGCCACCAAGAATGTCTCAAGTGTGGGCTTTGTTGAAGCACCGAGAATTATTAGGAGTTTTATGGAAATTTCTAATTATGAAAAATGTCCTCTGTCTAGGCTAAGTTGTTTGTGTTTTCTTTACAGAGAAAATGAAAAAAAAGGAGTCTTTTTTTAAAAAAGTAAATTCCAAATATTGGATTTACTTATTATTATTCTTTTTAGTAATAATATCTGCATCTGTAGTGGGTATCCTGGACTTGGTAAGGGGAGTGCGTTTGGTGTAACAAGTATATGTAAACGCACACAAGGCTTGAATTTGTTTTTTGTTTTGAAGTATTGAATAGTTTGGAACCCTTTAACTCTTCCTTTCTTTCTGGGTTTGTTTTTTTTTTTTTTTTTTGAGGCAGGGTCTCGCTATGCAGTTCAGGCTGGCCTTGAGCTTACTTTGTAGCTCAGGCTAGTCTTGAACTCACAGCGATCCTTCTGCCTCAGCCTCTCAAGTGCTGGGATTACAGGCATGCACCACCACTCCCAGCTAGGTCTTTCAATTTGAGAAATGGGGTGGCTACATTTATTTTATTGTTCTAAAAATATAATAATTATATTCCTTATGAATCAAACTTTATATATATTTTTTCCTATTTCAGGATGCCAAAATACCAGAACTTGAATGATATCTTCCCTCTTTCTGAGGACTACCCTGGCTCTGGCTCTGGCTCTGGCTCTGGCTCTGAATCAGGATCAGGATCTGGATCTGGGAGCGGCTCTGGAAAGGACTACCCCCCTGAAACAGAGTGGGACTACCAGCCAATAGAGGGGAAGGATGTTTTCTATTACAACTTTAGGCCTGTTGTGAAGAATCTGCCCCCAGACAACCAGGCCTTGGGTCAAAATGATGCAGAAGAGGATTTTATGATATAAAAGTGTGGGTTTCCCTGCCTTGACATCACACAACATATTGAGTATATTTTGTACCATGGTTAAATGAGTAGTCTTTGGTTAAAGAGTTTTATAGAAAATTTAAAATATCTGAAAAATAACTTTAATTTTTTTTACCTCTTTCTTCTTCATGAATTCTTAAAGGATTATATCATCTATCATATTCAAGGAAACACCTGCATTTTTTTTTTCTTTTTTGAGTCAGGCTCTTGCTATGTAGCCCAGGCTGGCCCGGAACTCACAGTGATCCTCCTGCTTCAGCCTTTCAAGTGCTGGGATTATGTATTACCACTCTCTGCATATTGTGGTATCATATTTGACCAACATCATTGAGAATAACTAGACCCTCATGTCTATAAAACTGCTTTAAAGAGAAAATTATGCTTTTTAAAAATAATTCAATTTGAGAAGCAAGTTGATTGGCAATATTTCATACCTATGTCTTTAGGAACCTGACTCTGATTGTGAATTTTACCCTTGTACTTATGATAAAAAAAAGTCCAAATACAGGCAATTTACATATTGAATATTTGATGTGGTTTACAGTGTGAAGGGGTCTTACTGTACTATCACCATTGGATGTGTGAGAGCTAGTTGACATTGTTTACCTAGAAGTAATGATTGCGGTTACAATTAGAAACTTAAGACCCTGATTAAAGGGTAGTTGTGGTCTTAATACCTCACACTTTACTGCTTTACCTTGCTTTCCTGGATGTCTGTCTGTTTTCAAATGTTGTTCTATTAAAGCAGAAGTATAACTAAAGAAATACTAAGCTGTCTGGAAATTTTTGTTGTAAACTCAAGAAATAATTATTTCTCATCAGAAGTTTCTCTAGAAGTCTTAAAAAATTTTTATTTTACTTTTTTTTGAGGCAGGGTCTCACTATGTAGTGCAGGCTGGCCTTGAACTCACTTATGTAGCCGAAGCTGGCCTCAAACTCATGGTGATCCCCCTGCCTCAGCCTCCTGAGTGCTGGGATTATAGGTGTGCACCACCATCCTTGGCCAAACATCTTTAAATCATGGCTTCCCTCATAGCGGGGGCAGATGGTGACTAGATATTTAGTTAAGTGATGTCTTAACCTAGGTCTGGCTCACAGTGGTTATTTTTCCAGTCCCTAAACATATAATTAAATGGTTTGGTGGTTAATACAACACCCACACTGATTTCTTGACCTGTGTAATGGGAGCTATTGTGATGTTCCCCTCCCATAAGTGGGGACACCTTTTGCCTCTCGCCATTTTGTGGTCCTGATCTGTGGCGGGGAGAGAGACATCCTTGCCCTGCTCTTTGGACTCTCACTAGCACAGTCAAGTCTCATGCAGCAGCCTCCTCCTGCAGCACCTCGGCCTCCTGAACGCAGATGCAATGTGCAGGGGATGGCCTGGCCAATAAATAACAAACAATATTTCATCCTAGGAGAATTTTAAAGGTTAGTAGCACCTTTAAAAACCTAAAGAACAATAGGGCTGGGAGTGGCGGCACATGCCTGTAATCCCAGCACTTCTGAGGCTGAGGTAGGAGGATTGCCCTGAGTTTGAGGAGTCTGGGCTACATAGTGAGACCCTGTCTCAAAAAAACTGAAAACAAAGACCAAGAACCAAAAACACCCAAAGCAAAGAAACAAAACCTACAGAACACAATGAGGCCAAAGCAGAAGAAGTATCACTGTGAGTTTGAGGCCAGCCTGAACTGTCTCAAAAAAAAAAACAAAACAACAAAAACAAAAACAAAAACAAAACGAAAGGGATACAACAATGCTGGTGCCCAATGCATCTCCATTGTATTTACCAGTCTGGGCCTCAAAAAAAACCAGATAGATCCTGACAGGATGCTCCTAACAGGCAGGTGGACAGTGGGTGATCCCAAGTTCAGCCAGACAGTGGTTCTACCCACAGCAGCTGCACCAGCCCTCACATTTTTGCTGGAGCCATTACACAGCTTTGGGTAGACACTTGCCTGGCAAATGCTTTCTTTTCTATACCTACCTCTGCCCCCCAAAGAGGTTTGTCTTAGTTACTTTCCTCATCACAGAGACACAATACACGACACCCACAACTCTGAGGAAGAGAGGTTTGTTTTGGCTCACAGTTCGTAGAGGTTTCAGTTCACAGCTGTCTGGCTCTCAGGCAGGGAAGTGTGGCAGAGGGCATGGAGAGGAGAAAGCTCATGGTGTGGGACTGGGAAACAGAGAGATCCAGGGAGGAGGAGGGAGATAGACCCTTCCAGGCCACGCCCCAGTGACCCACCTCCTCCCACCAGGCTTCGCCTCCCAACACCACAGCTATAAACTCACCAGTGGACTAATCCACTCACTAGTACAAGACCCCTCGTGATCCAGTCACCTCCCCAAGCCCCCATGTGTGAGTGCAGGAGGTTTGGGGGGATCACCAAGCTATCAACCATAGCTAGGACTATAAGCAGTTCCTAGTGTCTTGGAACTATCTACATTTACCGTCTCCCCCAGAGCTGTGCCATCTGGACATCTCACTAAAACGTCACAGTGGTCCACTGTATGGATAGATCACGAGCCCCTCTCTATAGACCCAGGTCCTCGGCACTGATATGCTATCTCCCCCTCAGCCTGCATCTGTGGCTGCACGGAGGGTTTCTCATGACTGCTGATCAGGTAGGAATAAATTCAAGCTTGGTTCATATATAGATCATTCTGGTACAGAGTAGAAGCAAGCCAGAAATGGATGACAGCTGTGACACTGCCTATCAGGAGTAGCCTTGAAAAACTGCTGAGGGAGGGAATCCTCCTAACAGGCAGGCTTCAGGTGATGTTCCTGCTCATCTCCTCCATGTGGAAAGAGCTCACTGTGTAGCCCAGGCTGGTCTTGAACTTGTGACAATCCTCCTGCCTCAGGTTCCTGGAATTACGGGTGTGCCCCACCATGCCCAGCCACATGTTTATTTAGAAAGCACCATCTCATCACAGAAAAGGAGTAAACAGTGAAAGGAACTGGGCAGATTCCAGCTTGTCTGTTGAGCCCCTGCTGCCCCCAATGCTAGCAAGCACTATGAGCTCATGAGATGGCAGGAGTGGAGGCTATGCATGGACTCCCACTGCCCACATAGTTACTGACTTTGCCAACTGTCCAATATGCTAGCAACAGATTTTGGTGCTGAGCCACTGCCAGGGTATCATCTTTTAAGTCACTTTTCTGTCACTGGGACAAAATACTTGACAGCCACAACTTAAGGAAGAGAGCAGTTACATAGCTTTGGCTGGATTTACTTGACTGTCTAGGCTCCAGAAGGCTCAGTCCACGGTTGGTTGTTTCCAAGGCAGAAACACTATAGCACCTGGCAGAAGAAAACTGCTACCGGAAGTGAGAGCTAGACAAAGAGCCAGAGTGGGAGTTACACCCTCCAAAGGCACACCCTGGTGACCAGCCCCCTGTAACCACGCTCTCCCTCCTTGACCAGGGTATTCAGCTATGAATCCACCACTGTCCCTCTGACCCGATCACCTTCCAGAGGCCTTGCCTCTGAACACATAAGACATCCGGGGGAAATTTTAGAACTAACCTATAATAGAGACCTTGGAGGCAAGTTGTTCATAATAAGTTCCTTCAATCCTGGAAATTCAGGGGATTTGTTCTAAGGGACAGGTATTCCAGGTATAGGTTCACCATTCCTGTCCATAAGGGCTCCAGCAGCATTAATATATGAGGTGTACAGTGTCTGATTCATCCAACAGGATTTAAAACCGTGCATCATGGCATTACAGCAAGGATCTGCAGTGCAACAGTAGCATACTACCAGGGGATCTGCTAATTCTAGCCCATACCACACAACCTACATGTCACTGACATGACAGAAGGATGGAAGACATGGCTGAGGCATTAGCTCAAATATAATAAGCTGAGCTTGAGACATCATCCTCCAGGAAGAACAATTTTTTTTTTTGTATGTGTGGTGCTGGAGATTGAGCCCAGGACCTTGTGCCTGCAGGACAAGAGCTCTACCTCTGAGATGAATATCTTTTGTAGGGCCTGTGTCCTTAATAGGTAGAATACGTGGATCCAGCAAGCACAGGTGAGATGTAGGTAGGGGAGTCACCTCACATTGAAACCTCTTTGGGAGTTTGTGCTCCCTCTCACCACAACACTGTTTTGCAGATTTAGATACTGTAGATGTTATGGTTCCACTGGGGGAATGTTCCCATATGAATCCTACTGAATTTCAAGAATGGCACTTTAAGGTCCTTGTGCCAATGGATGACAGTTAAGAAGAGGAAGGGGCCGTCTTGGTGTGTGTGATTGACCTGACCACCAAGGGGAAGTAGGGCTACTGCTACACGGCGGGGACGGGGAGGACTGCGCTTGACACTCATGTGCTCTGCTTAGGCTTCTCTCAGTAGCTAGTTTGGATTGTAAGTGTACAAATTCATGACGGGCTCAGATCTTTGTATCTGCAGGTCTGGATCAGCTCTCCAACTAAGCCATCAAGCTAGGGAGGGTGAGGGACAGGACGTAGCAGTGAGAAGTGTGACGAGTAGTCTTGACAGGAGCCACAGCGGCAGCAGCTTACACTTCCTTCTGCCGACCTTCCTTTCATCAGTTTCCCCCAGAGAAAGAGCCCTCTAGTTTCAGAAGGAGCTCAAGTCACAGGAAGCAAACTGACCCGAGTGGCGTAGGGGGAGCCAGTACGAGTGCTATACTTGTTCTCAGAGGGCCCCTCCTTCAGGACTAGGGGACTTATTCCTCCAGCTCTGGGAAGGCTGGCTGACATCTGAGGGCCCTTAGATGAAGACAGCCACCTCACCCAAGGTCCTGTTCCCTTTCTGGACAGCTCCCAGGCAATGCCTCGTGCCTATGGGGGATAAAGGCTCACATCACAGGCTCCACTTGCAACAACACTAAAGGAAGACTTCAGTCTGAACACTCAGTGGGGCCAGCTAAAGCCTTCATTACACTGCAGCTCAATTTATTCATGGCCAGTTCTGCTTCCTTCTGGTCCTGCACAGGTGTCCATCCTCGGGCTACTCCCTAATAAACACTCTGTATCATTCTTCATCTCAGGGTCTGCTTCTTACAGAATCCAATTTAGGAAATCACCTTCACACATTTTAGTCTTAGTGCCAATTACCAAAATATACCCTGGACTTTCTGTTAATAAATCTGTTATTATTTCACGGAAATTCGGTGAGCTTTTATTCCCAGATTATTATTGTCCCAAGATCTAATACTGGCTCATGTAAATGTTGTAATATAGTGGAGAAAATAAGGCATGTTTTAGAAAATATACATGTCTGTGTTCTCTAGTTAAGTACTAGGCTTTATACACTGAAAGGAGAGTTAGGTAATCTAAACTGAAGATATTTTGTGATCATATTTGTCTTGGTTACTTTTCTCTCCTTGCTGAGACAAAATACCCAAAGCCCAAAATGAAGGAAAGAAAGGTTTATTTAGCTTACAGTTTGTGGAGGTTTCAGTCCATATTTGGCTGGTTCTGAGGCAGAGTGGCACATGGCTGAGGGCAAATGTTCATGGTGGGAGAACACAGCAAAAACAACCAGCAAAAAGGGAGGAATGCCTTGCAAGTGGCCTCTTTCTTTCCCTTACATTGTAAACAGCCTACCCTCACCCAGGGGGCGTGTAGCTCTCACACAGTCTCCATGCCCTCCTCTACCACAGGCTCAGGATGTATACAAAGTAAGCACCCTGGCTTCCTGCTGAGTCACCCAGCCAAACCTCTAGACTCCCCAAGTTGACACAATGTATCAACCATAACAATACTGTAGCAGAAAATGCCCCCACCAATAGTATACTTCAGTTGCCCAGGTGAAAGTTCCTGTTTCAGATTGGGTTGCTTCTGTCTCTTAGAAACATCTGGTCACTGCAATGCATAGCTGGTCACTATGCTGCATATTGTAGCAACCAATCCCTGATTGACAAGCCATTCTGCCTCTGTATTTCCTGCGTGTTTAACCCATTTAAACCTAGACCACCAGAGATCAGGGCCTGATATTTTGGGAATTATCCCAATCAGTGCCCATCGATGTAAATAAATCTGCCTCCAAATCCTGGGGTTATTTCAGTGATTTTGTTTGCAGCTGCAATACCTCTGGATAAGACATCAGCCTTGCCTGGCACAAAGGAAGAGAGACGGATGGAAGTAAGTATTATTGGGCACATTGGGGAAATAAATACTATAGGTTGTTCCAAATTCTAGCTCTTTTACCTTCGGGATTCCGTCAACCAACTATTTACCTTAGAACTATAATTATAAGGGTCCTTCGGGGGAGGTAGAGGCTTCTTTGAATTTGTACTCTTGAGGAACTCTAGTTGTCAGTCATTTTCTTTATCTCATATGCAGTCAACAAAAGCTAAGTCAGTTAAGACTCATAGTTTAGAGGAGGAACACAAACAACTCATGCATTTTATTTTATGCTTTTCAAATTATAACAAAATGCTAAAGCAGCAAAGAGAAGGAGATGATTGATTGGGCAGAAGCTTTTGGTCTTCATTCTCACAGCATGTTGTCTATTTTACCATTTGAGTCACTGTTTAAAATTTTAATAGAATTGATCTTTCAGAACTCTATTTGTCTTCTTAAGTTTATGCTGAACCAAGGTTACTCAGCCTCGTCATTAGTGGTATTTTGGGCAGGATATTTCTTCGTTGTAGGGGTCTGCTGTGTTTATTGTGGGATGTTTGACAGTATTCCTGACCTGCAGCCATGAGATCCCCAGCAGCATCTTCCCAGACCTGATGATCAAGATGACCGCAGACATTGACCAGTGCACATTGAGGAGAAAACTCCCTGCTTGAGAACCACTGCACCAAACTGATGATTATTTTTGGACTGAAATAACTTTACCAGTTGTCTTAGTTACTTTTCTTTCATTGCTGCAGGCTAGACTTGAATTCACTATGTAGCCCAGGCTGGCCTTGAACTCTTGGTGATCCTCCTGCCTCCCAAGTGCTGGGGTTAAAGCCATGCACCACCACACCCAGCTCATTGCTTTTGATCATGAAACATAGATCCTTTTGATCATGAAACATAGATCCATAGGGTGGTCCTGTGAAGGAAGTGTCTCATGAAACTGTCCTCAGGATGTCAGCTGGGGCTGCAGTCATTAGAAGACTTGACTGTGGAGCAGGGAGGGGCTCAGTTTCCAAGATGCACTCATGCAGCCGCAGGTTGGTACTGTGATTCAAGCTGGTCTCAGTTCCTACGTGGTCTCCATGGGGTTATAGGAAATTTTAGACTTTTTTAGAACTGAGTGACTCAATGGAAAGCAAGTCAGAAGCAGCCTTATAAATCACACATCATCCCTTCTCCCTTACTCTGTTGGTCACATAGACCAACCTTGACAGAATTTGAGAAGAGATTATACAGGGGTATGGACCCTGGAAGGTGATGCGGGTCACTGATGGGCCATTTTAGAGCCTGGCTACCATAATGCCATACAGTAATAAAAAACCATCAGAAGCGTTGGAACATGAAATTTGAGAAATCAAGTAGAAAGGAAAACAAAAAAGACAGATAAGGAAATGATAATCAATTCACAAAGCCTAATATATATACCTAACAGGTCTGTGAAGATAGGAGTGAAAAGAGATGGGAGGAAATTATCAAAGAAATTTAGAAAGGTTGCAAGATACAAAGTCAATATAGAGAAGTCTCACACACATATGCATGCACAAAAATTTTAAATTCAATTTACAATAGTGTCAGAAATACAAATGCTTAGCAATAAATTAACACAAAATGTATAAGGCACTGAAAACTACAAAACATTGCTGAGAGAAATGAAAGCTATAAATAGAGATGTGTATGCTTACGGCTTGGAAGGCCCAACATGGGTAAGATGTCAATTTTCTCCCAACTGAACTATAGGTTAAACTCAATTCCCACCAAAATCTGTTTTTGTTTTTGTTACAGGTTTTGTTTTTAAAAGGGGACTGACAATTCAGAAACGCCTACTGAAATATAAAGACTTTAGAATAACCAAATCATTCCTGAAAAAAACAAGCTGGGATAATCACACTATTTTACTATAAAGCTCACGATAAAGTTTTAGTAATCAAGGTAATATGGTATTACATTAAGATAGGCAAATAGATGAAGAGAATAGAAAGTCTAAACATAGGCCCCCCAGGTTACAGCTAACAATTTGACCAAGGGACCAGAGGCACTTAATGGGGAAAAGGCAGCACTGTAGTTGTGTAGTTCACAGATGTTGCTGGAACTGGCAGGCCCTCCAGTAGGCCCTCAAAATTTACTTTAATTCACAACATTTAATTTGAGATAGAGCACATGTTTTTTTGAAACAGGGTCTTGCTATGCAGCCCATGATGACCTTGAATTAAACTATGTTGCCCAGGCTGGCCTTGAACTTGCTGTAATCCTCCTGCCTCAGCCTCCTTGAGTGCTGGGATTAGTCACTCACCACCATGCCAGACTCCTCTTTGTACAATTTTTTTTTCTTTTTCCATTGTTTGTTTTTTCATTCTGTTGATGGTGTCCTTTCATACATAAAAGATTTAAAGTTTTATGTGGCCCCATTTGTCTGTTTGCCTTGCTGCGTGTACCTTTTCTTGAGACATGGTCTCACTATGCAGTTCAGGCTAGCCTTCGATTTGCTCATGTAGCCCAGGCTAGCCTCCCACCTCATTCTCCGGAGTCCTGGGATTAGAGGAATGTGCCAGCATGCCCAGTTTATTGTTGCCTGTACTTTTCCTGTAACACTCAAGAAATCATTGTAAGTTCAATATTGTGAGGCTTTCCCTCTATGTTTTCTTCTAGGAGGAGTTTTTAAAAAATTAAATTTATTGGTACATTGTAAGTTACATAATGATCATGTTCATCATAGGGAATTTGCACCTGTGTACGATATAACTTGATCCCCCCCCCAGTCCCCTATTCACCCTTCAACTCCTCTGCCCCTAGGAGGAGTTTGTTAAGATTAAAATTAAATCTTTTGTGTGTGTGTGGTGCTGAGGACGTTTTGCTCTTTTCTACGTATTTTATAGTTTCAGGTCCTATGCTGATGTCTTTAATTTTTGAGTTGATTTTTTGTATATAGTATAAAATAAGGGTCCCATTTCATTCTTCTGGATGTGGATGCCCACTTTTCTCAACATTAATGTTTTCAGCATTTTATGGAGTTCTGCCCTCAGTGAGTGGTTTTGGCATCCTTGTCAAAATCATTTGATGCAAGGGCTTTAAAAAAAGATTTAAATGCACAGCTTTAAATTCACAGCAAAATTAAATTATATACCCCCTCTTTATCCACATGCAAGTTTTTTTTTAAAGAAGTTTAATGTAGAGATTTACTTTTTTTGCTTTTTTTTGAGACAGGGTCTTGCTGTGTAGTTCAGGCTGGCCTAGACCCACTAGGTAGCCCCGGCTGGCCTTGAACTCTCTGCCTCAGCTTCCCAAGGGCTGGGATTACAGGTATGAGCCACTATGCCTTGCAAGATTTAGGTTACTTTTAATCTGATTTTTGCAAATGTGAACACTTAAGAGCTACAAATCTTTCCCCCGGAAGCACTACTTCAGCTGTGTTCAACAGATTGATGTGTTGTGATAACAGACATAATATCTTTCAAAGTTCAAACAATTTTTAAAATGCCACTGATGCCAGGCATAGTGGTGCACATCTGTAATCCCAGCACTTGGGAGACTGAGGCTGGAGGAGCATTGTGAGTTCGAGGCCAGTTTGAGGTACAAAAGTGAGTTCAAGGTCAGCCTGAACTATATAGCGAAACCCTGTCTCAAAACGACCAAAAACAAACAAACAAAAAAAAGCCACTGATGCCTGCTTTGCTGAGAGGTTTAGAATTCTAATAGTTTTAAATATTTCTGGAACTTTCTTTGGTTGTTAAATTCCTTTTAAATCTGATATTGCCTTATGGCCTTGCTTCCCAAACCTAACTTTGTTACCATCGAGATAATTGTAGTGCATTTTTCTTTCTTCTTAGGTTATGAATACAATGTGCGGTGGTGATTTGATTTTTGATATCCTAAACAATATGTCATTCATCTGGAGATCCTCTAGGCTTACATACAATTACCAGGGCACAGCTAAAGCCCTAGAAAACTTCCACTGTCTTGAGGGACTTTTCAGGAACCTATTCCCTCTCCCGTTAGAAAAGAGAGGGAACAGTGGATTTCTGAGTCCTCTAAGGTGGGTTGGTCACAAGCTCTCCCTGGGTTTCAGGAAGCAACAGACTCTTTAAGAATTTTTCCACCCGCTACCGGTCTTCAGAGGCTGGAAAACTTAACAAATTCTCAAAACCCAGCAGCCTCAGAGTGAGGGGATCTGGGCTGAGCTCAGGAAAAGTGGAAGAACGTCTGAAGTCCGGCTTAAAAACACGTCCCTTGCGAGGTATAAGCAAGTGGGGTTTCAGTATCGTCTCCCATTCGTCTCGGGAACACTAACGCAAAAACGCTTCCGCACACACCCTTCCCAGTGCAGGAACTGGGTGTGTTCCAGAACTCACTAGTGCACTGCCGGTCACGTGGTGCGGGGCGGGACTGGGAGGCGGAGCCAGGGAATACCTTCATCCAGACCCCGCCCACTTAACGTCATGGGGGTAACCCCGCCCCATCCGCCGAGGGGAGGAGCACGAGACCCCGCCCCCAAACGGCCTTTACTGGAGGGACGGGAGGGCCAGTAGGCTGGAGGGCGGGGCGAGAGGTCGGCAGAAGGACTGGTGCAGGGGGAGGGAAGAGAGGAAGGTGTGGTCACGTGCGTCGGGTGCCCAGATCACATGACAGGCGCCTGGGTGGAGGGACCCAGGTCTGGAGTTTTCCTAAGGGAAGAGTGAAGTTGGGGGGGGGGACGCGGAGGCGGCGGCGCTGACAATGGTGAGTGGTGGCGGCCCGTGCGCCGGGCTTCCGCCTCGCCCCGGAGCGCGTGGCCAGATGGCCAACGGCGGGTGCGGCCCGCTGGTGGAAGGGGCGGGCGAACGGGCTGGGAGCGGGTTAGGCCTGGCGGGCTCCCCGGCTCGGCGTTGCGGGCGTCGCCGTCTCGTCCGGTCTCGGCGAGGGCCGCGCACCTGCAGGGCGGCGCGCTTTCCCGGCCATGTTCCTCGAGCGGCTCTGGGGGCCCTGGCTGGGCTCCCGGTCTCCGCCTCTGCGGGGGCTCCAGGCCGCGTCCCCGCCCAAGGTAGCCCCCCCCCCCCGTGGCAGCCTGGCCCGCGCTCTGTCTGGGTGACCCGGAGCCCCTCGGTTCCGGACTCGGGGGAGACTTGGTCCCTCCTGGTATCACGAGCTTCATGGAACTCCGCTGTTTGAAAATCTAGATAGCGTGACACTCTGAGATTTCGTGACCCTAGTTCGGGCTGGATGTTGACACTTGTAGAATGGAAGAGCAGAAAAGCAAAGGGTGTCGGAATGGGGCCGCCTTTAACACCCCACCTTGGCGCTCAGAGATTGTTTCCGAGGTTCTCTCTTCCTTCCCGAGCCATTGCTCTAACTTAGCGTGCTGGATATTGAAACGGCCTAGAAAGCAGGAGGAAGGGAAATCGAGTACTCTAACTGCAGTTTAGAGGGGCACGCCGGAGTGGGCAGCGCGGTGGTTAACTTTGTGTGTCGTTAGAGTGGATCTCATTTGTCTCGTTTCTTGGCAGCATTCGTTTATTAATTCGTCGTGCATGCCCTTCAACACCTACTGTGTGCTTTTACTTCTTTCCCAAAGCTCACGATTATGAACTGCTTGATACTTTTAGGTAAAGACTAAGCCAGGTTTTTTTGTTTGTTTGTTTTGTTTTAACGTTGCTTGGAAAAGTATTTTGCTTTTTTTTTTTTTTTTTAAGACATGTTCAGTTTTGAAGCCTTTTTTCTTTAATTTAACAAATACTTAGGCCTGCCCAGGGGCTGTAAGCAAGACTGCTTGCTCTGTTACAGTTTACAGTCCAGGAGGAGATAATCACTAATTTTGGTAAACTCGTTGTTTAACGTGGAAAGCAGAGATGTGATGAAATGAGAAGTGCAGAGGTCCGCGCTTAGGGAGTTAGGGAAGCCGCCTTTAACTGAATCTAATTTGAAAAAACTTTAAAGGCCCTGCATGTGTAACTAGTACTTTTACTGGGCTTTCTGAATTACACTCAAGAAAAACTTATTTTCAAGTTACTCTTCAAACGTAGCAGAAATTGTAACGCTTTAAGACATTGAAATGGGTACAGATGTAATGTGCAGGAAAATTTGCCGTTTCATGGTGTGTGGGCTCAGTGAATAAACTGAGAGCCCTTGCTACCACCTCACTTTGAGTTGTTTTTTTCATCCACCGACTTAGTGACATGTCCAGAATAAAGATTGGAAAGTTTATCGTTCTGTGTACTCCCATTGAGTTTTTCTAGGTGGTAATACTCAATATAGTGTGTACAAGTTCCATGAAAAATCTTGCATTAACCGAAAGTCAATGATACAAGGTTAGAACACGGTGAAAACAGTTGCAGTGTTTTGCTAGTCATATTGCAGTCTAGTTGCTGAAAAGCTACTTGTGTTTTAACTTGTCCAGCCTCTCTTCCTCCCTCCCTCCTTTTCCTTCCCCCCTCGACTCTCCCCTGCCTTCCTAAGGCAGGCTTCCTGCCTTGCTGGCTGTTTGCACATACTTGACACTTAGTAGCAGCTGACTGATTTTTGAGTTACTCTCTATTTCATACTGGTATCTCCTAGGAGAAAATTTGTTATCCCAAATTTACCATTTTGGGCAAGTTTTGAGCTTGGCTTAGAGCTTGAAAGCTAACCAGGAAGGAGTAGTGTATGTAATCCATCATGGACACTTTTTGTTTTCCTAAGTTAGTTAAGTCTAGTTTTCTGATTATAATTAGTTTTCTGGTTAAGACTTGTTATTTGTAATGTTGCCAGGAAAAATTAAAATGTCATGTCAAAAAGAAAGTTTGCTGTTTGTATCCCTGAAATGTCAAAATTAATCTGGCAATTCTTGAAATAGGTTTCTTGAAATTATACTCCTTTCTGTTAGTATAGAAGTAATAAAAACAAAGAAGCAAGGGCAGAATTTGAGAAGACAGGTTTTTTTTTTTGAGACAAGGTTTTGCTATGTACTTCAGGTTGGATTTGAACTCATTATGTAGCCCAGGCTGGCCTCAAACTTGTGGCAATCTTCCTGCTTTAGACTCCCCGTGCTGGGATTACAAGCATTCATCACCATGCCCAGCAACACTGTTTTATTTGATCACCACTATGTTTTTCTTTTTTTTGTACCAGGAATCGAACTAAGGACCTTGCACTTGCCAGGCAGGTGCTTGTGCCACTGAGCTATATCCCTAGTCCTAAACACTGTCTGATTTGATCATAGTATCACCTGTGATTTACACAGCTTTAGGAGGCTCATTAGCATCCTGGTATTACCTGGCCAGCTGGTATTACCTGGCCAGCTTAGGTTTAGCACACATTCCATGCTTCACATTTTGCTACTGCACCCAATGCTAATTTTCTGGAAAAGGGCTGGTCTTACCAAACTCTGCCAACTATCAGCCAGTTTCTTTTATGTAGCTGTTTACTTTCTAGTATTAGAATGGTAGTATGTATACTCAAAATTAGTGTAACATTCAACGATTACATTATTTGAGTGCCTTCTACATATTAACTGTCAGATGAAGCATTGTGTCTTCCATTGTGTCTTCTAGATTGAGCAAAAGATAAAAATGTCTGTCCAAATGGAGTTAGCAGTTCAATAGAGGCAGACGTTAAAATCAACCTTGTGAGATAGATCTAAATTTAGAGAATCCAATTTGTTGAGTCAGGGAAAATCCTTACGTAGATGAGTCAAACTGACATTTAAAGGATGAATGAGTTAGGTTAAGGCACTTTGCTTGGGACTAGGGTAAGGAGTTTGACAAGTTTGATAAACTATGATTGAAAGAACAATGTTTGAGGTTGATGTGGCTAAAGAGATGGGTAGGGCCAGATACATGTAGGCCACATTATGGAATGCATTGTGTGTGTGTGGTTTTAAAGTAACACTTAACTGAAGTCAACATTACCTATGAAAAAGTTGGACAGATCATTATATAGCTTAATGAATTTCACAAACATGCTTATACCAAGTGCTCAGATCAGAAAAGTAGAATATAATTACTGCTTCAGCTCCCTTTATTTTCCAGGCATATTAAAACGTCTAATACTATAATGTATGTGTACCTCACTTGTTTTTGACATGGTATCATGAGTATCCTGTCTATCCTCTTTCAGTCAATGTTAGGTGTATGAGAGTCATCCTTATATGTGTATCTTTTTAATTCTGTTGCTGTTAATTGTATACCTATAGATTAAAATTTATTTGTGAATTATCTTATTGATACTTGAATTGTCTCTCTTTGTGGCTGTTTGTGAACTTTGTCTTCTGGTGGATGTATGTGAGAATTACTGTCTAGGGCGGTAATGATGAACCTATGGCATGTGTATTACTATTTGTTTTTAAGACAAAAGATGTTAATGTAGGAATTGCTTTTTCTAAAGTATAACTTCCATATTTAGGTTTAATTGCAGTGTTGGCCCTTGATGATAAATAAATGGGTTTGGGGGCTGCAGTCTAGGCCCTCATTCGTCTCTAAAAGCTTTGCCATTCCTGTGTAGTATCTGTACACTACATCCAGGGGTGGAATGTTGGGTCATGGGGTGTGTGTATCTGTAACTTTGCCACCTAATGCCAAACTATTTTCTAAAATAGTTTTTCCCCTTTATAAGTTCACCAGTTCCCTGAAGAATTTTAAGCAGGGAATGATACCAGATTTGTTTTCAAAAGGTTGCTCTGGTTGTTAAACAGGCAAGAGGAAGAAGCGATGTAGGATAACACGATAGAAGAGTAATTGTGTACATTAAAAGAAGATTAGCTTTCATTGGTGACAAAGTAATTCATAACTATCCAGTATCAGAATTGTTAATGGATTCTGTACATTATTAGTTGGTTTTTGCCAAGTAGTGTTTGTTGGCATTGATAGGCAATTATACTTTATCTCTACATTTCTGTCTTATTCAGGATTTACAAAATGAGGCTGTATATTTTCTTTGGAAAAATCCACAGAAATTTCATTAATCTTGTCCATTAAGTCTGGTTTTACTCAAAGAGATTACATAGCATAACATACCCTGTGCAGACCTAATATAGCAGTAGATTTTATAATAGTTATAATACACTTGAATTATTATAACTTATAGGAGTAATTTGGATTGTAACAAGTTCTGTTATAATGTGAGAACCTTATAGAGGTATAATGAAAGGTAACTTTTCAAGCCCAAATGTTGAGAATTATCTTCCTAAATTTCTGTTGTATGTATTTGATTATAGGAGTTGTTTGTGGAAATCATTAAAACTATAGTGTGTTTAACATGTGCCTGCTGGTTTGAACCACTGGTGGTACATGTCTTCACTGTCCTGTTGGATGGCTTGTATCACTGGTGTTGCAAATGGATCTAGTCACTTTTATCAATCTTTTTACTAATAAAATTAATAAAAAGCTACGCAGTAGGACATTCAGGCATGAACCACCAGTGGTTTAAATCACCTGGCAGCAAGACATATAAATTATTGCCCAGTTGCGAATGTATTAAATTTGTTTAGGTTTTGTGATATTTTGGGAGGGTCTTTTTGGTGATAGAACAAAATCTCTCCAACAGATGTTTATATGTGCAGTATAGGTACTCAGGTTTGGTTACTTTTGATGCAGAATTTGATACAAATTCTTTGTGAACCCACATATACGTAGTCTGTTTAACTGTAGGCCAAAGGTAACTGAATTGGAACTATGAAATGTGATGCTTGGCTAAACATGATACTTACAAGCATTTTTATTTTATTTCAGAGTTTTCTTGGAGGCTTTTTTGGTCCTATTTGTGAGATTGACGTTGTCCTTAACGATGGGGAAACGAGGAAGATGGCAGAGATGAAGACTGAAGACGGCAAAGTGGAAAAACATTATCTCTTCTATGATGGAGAGTCGGTTTCAGGAAAGGTAAATCTTCTGTTTGACAGAATTCCCTAGTTGTAGAATATTAGAATTAGTACTGAAAATGGTCTCTGCTCTAAATTTGAATGATTTTGTTAGAGATGGAATTTTCCCTGATGATCAGCTAAAATCTTTGATTGGTTAGAACATGTACGTTCAAGGAAGTTTTTTACCCTGGAAGGATGAACCTTGACTCCTGTTCTTGTTAAAATAATATATATGTATGGAAGACAGTTTGGGAAATATGTTTAGCTCCATCATGGAAATAATTCACTGTTAAAAATTTGTGTATGCATCCTCTTGGTTTCTTTGCATTTATTATTGTGTATGTATTTGTGTTACAGTATCACTTGACGGGGATACATTTTTGACAAATGTGTCTAGCTGGTTTCGTCATTATGCAGACTTCATAATGTACTTACACAAACCTAAGTGGTATGGCCTGTTACACACCTAGGCTATATAATATGGCCTATTGAACATTTTATTGTAAAATTATTTTTAGTTTTTAAGCATTTTGTTAAAAAATAAAGATACAAATACACACATAGCACAGTCAGGATTATAGTATTATAGTATCACTGTCTTTTGCCTCCATGTCTTGTCCCACAGGAAGGCCGCCTTTGATACATTGCCTTCCGGAATGTCTCCTGAAGGACCTGCCTGACGCTGCTTCACAGTTACTATTTTTTTAATAAGTGGAAATTCACCCTAAAATAATGAAAATATATTATAATAAATAAATGATAATGAAATTATTATTAACATCAACTATTCTGCACTATACATAATTGTAGGTGCTGTATTTTTATGTACCTGGAAGTGCAGTATGTTTGTTTGTACCAGTATGACCAGTAATGCCTTGTCGTGTTATAGTGGCTAGGAGTCAGGAGGTGACACAAGTCACAAGGAATTTCTTGACTCCTTTGGAACCCCAAGGACAACCATTGTGTATAGTTTGTTGTTGACCAAACCAGCATTCTGTGGTCTATGACTGAATATTAAACACACCTTTTCCTACTGTTGGACATTTAAGTAGTTTATATAGTTTATATTGTTTATGTCTTTGGCAATATGGGCATGAACTTTCCTTCAGATTCTATAGGATAAGATTATTTCAGTAGAGTAGATTCCTAAAGTGAGTTTTTGGGGCAAAAGACCCAAATATTTTGAGCATCTTAATACATAATAATTTGGAAAATTTATGAGCATTAATTCACCTGTGTTGTCTTGTTTCACACATGGCAGCATTGAATGTTGCTTTATCACTGTTGTTATTTTGACAGGCAAAATGATCTTTTTTTTATTTTTTATTTTTTTTTGGTACTGGGAATCGAACTCATGACCTCAGGCTTGCTCGGCAAGCACTTAGCTGCAGAGCTATATCCCCAGCCCAATCTTACTGTTTCGATTTACATTTTTTTTTTGTTACTAGATAGATCTGATTCTTTTGGCAAGAGTATCGGTGGTGGAGCGGTTTTTGTTGGGGGTCCATCCTGTCTGGTTTTCTTCTCTTTTCCTCTTCTGCCACTATTGATGCTAATACCCAGAATGATTTCACTCCCTGTGTTGCAAAGTCGGGACTATTTTATTTCCCTCACTTTGGTTTTACTTACTGGATAGGATACATATGTGTTCATTTGTTGTTTTGGTATAATTCATATAAAAAAGAGAAGAAATGCTAGATGCACGCCCCCCCCCCTTTATTTATTTGTGCCACTCAAGGACTTAACAAGATGAAAGTGATTGGAAGTAGCAGTCCTACTTGAAGGTTTGGACCTTCATCTAGGTTTCTGGGTTTAGGCAGAAATAATTTCCTAGCAGCAAACACTATGATTGAGGTTCTGGTTTTCCGGCGCTATTGGTGTGAAGCCACTTTCTCCTGCTAGAGGATGCTTTCAGATTTTTGCTGCATGGCTTGTTTCTCTCGCAAACAGCAGTTTGCTTTGTCTTTAAGGCCAGTGGGGGGAGCATCTCTCTCACCTTCACCTTTAATAAGTGGAAATAAAAGGGTTACCTGGTTAGATCAGACTCACCTGGGATAGTCTCCCTTTGGATTAACTTAAAAAATAAACTGATCAGTAACCTAAACATGGACTTGGTAACCTAAACATGGGACTGATAGTGACTGTGTCCACCCCTGGGCAAAGGGGTTCATGAAGATTGTACACACCACAAGAGCTACCATAGGGTTGTGCTTCTGTGCTCGTGTAGGGTTTTCTGCGATTGCATACTTATGGAGCAGTTACGTCCTTTTGACATAACCGTGGGGTTTTTCCTTTGTTTTAAGCTTTATGGAAGTATAAAGTAAAATTTATCCCTTCTAAATATATTTTTAAAAAATTTAAAAGTTGTTGAAGTATAAAGTTTACTCATTTTAAGTGAACTTAAAATTTTTAGTAAATTTATAGAATTGTGCAACCATTACCACTATCAGAATAATTTTCATTATTTCAAAAAGGAAACTTGTACCTTTAGTGGTTGCTTTCAATTTCCTCTTCCCTTGAGCTCTTGTGACCACTAATTTACTCTCTATTTTTAAGAATTTGCCTAACTCTGGGTATTTCACATCAACGGAATTATGTAACATGTGATCTTTCCTGACTAGTTTCTTTTACTTAGTGTAATATTTTCAAGGTTCGTTCATATTGTAGTGTGTATTGTCTGTACTTCATTCCTTTTTATTGCTGTATAGTATTCTATTTTGTGGCCATACCACTTTTATACTGATTTTATGTATTCACCAGTTGATAGACATTTGGAATCGTTCCACTTTTTGGATTTTAGAAATAATGTTGCTGTGACATTTTTGTGTAGATCATAATTTTCTTAAATATATGTTTATTCTTATTTATGTATATTGTTTAAAACATTTTAGGGGTAATCATTTCACTTCCATTTCAGAACTACAGAGCTTTTTTTGTTTGTTTTTACTTAACCTCTTTTATATTTATCTCCTTCTAAGCCAAGAATCCTAGTTTTCGAAGATACAGGGGAAAGTGTAACTGACACGTAACACTGTTGACTCATTTGTTTTACCCTACACAGTATAAACAGTACTTTCAGAATGACAGTACTAACGTATCCCTACTAGTGTGTGTATGAAGTTAGCTAAATACTTCACATGTACCGTTTTCCTCCCATTTCTTAAGTGTACCATAAATAGTACATTGTCAGCGCATAGTCATTCTATGTATGTGCTTTCTCTTAACCCTCCTTTAGTCTTGCTTTGTTAATAACTATTACTGCTCTTGTTATATCTTAATCTCTATAGTTGTTTAGTTATTTTTGTTTTTTTGGCGGTACTGGGGATCGAACTCAGGACCCTGCGCTTGCTAGGCAGGCGCTTATTCCACTGAGCTATATCCCCAGCCCCTGATGTTTATTCTTTAGTTACTAGATTCTAACAGAATTCTTGGAAATGCTTATGAGAACAGTATTTGCATATTGTTACGGCTTTTTGTGTCCTTTCTACTTGAAAATCAGTTTTACTGAACATAATAACCATGGCTTTCATTTTCTTCTTTAAATTTTTTTTAGCTATTTGAGATTACTCCCTTGTCTTTCGTAAAGCCTTGTTGACAAAGTCTAATTTTATTTCCATTATAACCTGGCGTGCCCTTTCTGCTCTGATACCCAGAGGAGATCTCCCTGTCCCTGTGTCTGTCTGTTTCTTTTCCCCTCCCTCGCTCACTCTTTCTGGTACAGGGGATTGAGCCCAGGGCCTTGCATATGTGCTCTGTGCTTTCCTTAAATTGTTTAATTTTTTTCTTTAAAGATAATTTTCTTGAATTATAGCTATTTAGTATTTGTTCCATTCTGTTGCTCTGGCCTTCTTAAGGGATTTGTTGTTGATGTTTTATGGTACTAGGGTTTGAATCCAGATCCTGTGCATGGTAGGCAAGCACTGTTCCACTGAGTGGCAGCTCTAGCCCCAGGGTTCCCCTCCCCTCCCCTCCCCTACCTTCCCCTCCCCCTTCCTTCCCCTCCCCTCTACTCCCCTCCTTTCTTTTTTTTATAAACCAAGATTTAGTATGAGAATTTGGGGTCATTTAAGATCCAAGCCCTAACAAGCAGCTTAAAAAATAAAGTTTTTCTTCCTGTTTTAATCCTTAAGTGTGTCATATGAGATTCTGTATTACACAGGAAGACAAAATACTTTTTTGAAATAAAAGTAGTTTTTCTATGAAAGAAAACAGATACAAATGCTTCACTAACTTCACCAGTGAAAGTTACTGTCATCTTTATTGTTTACTAGGTTGCTTGTGACCCCAAAAAATGAAATATGAGATTTTATGTTTACTGAAATCTAAAATAATATGCTAGGAAACAAAGATATGGTAAACAGGACGCAGAGGAGGCTGAGTGTCACCAAGAAGCATTAATAGAAACGACCAGCTGCCCTTGGGGGCAGAAAGCAGCTTATCTAGGGTGCATATTGGGCCATTGGAGAGCAGATAAACGGATCCACTTCACCTTCTAGCCATATTAAAATGCTATTTTTCAGTCTTGTTTTGCTTACAACAAAACAATGAATGTAGCTAAGGTCAGTTATTCCTCTTGTTTCTGTTGCCAAGAAAACAACTTTTGTAAGATCTTCTACCTATATTCCAGACTTTCTTGGGAAACATATTTTGAGGCTTCTTTATAGCTTAGTTCTTTGGTTTTATGCTAACACACATTTGCTCCAAGAATGCTCCTACTGGGTCGGGGATATAGCTCAGTGGCACAAGTGTGCCTGCCTGGCAAGTGCAAGGTCCTGAGTTCAATTCCTGGTACCAAAAAAAATGTTCTTATTCAGTCCTTTATTTTCAGCTATAACTTGTAAGCTGAAAACAAGCGGGTCTCTGTATCCCATCTTCACCAACACTCTGGTTCTGAGTTTGCAGCTAGCTATAGGGCACTGCCTCTCTACCAACTCCTCTGCACACATACACATAAATACGTATAAATACGTATAAAGCTACACAGTAACTAAGGTATTATTCATACAAACATTAAATAACCAAGTACCAAAAACCTGATAAAATGTTAATTATCTTAAAATGGTTAAGGTTCTTTTCCCCCTTAAACAGTCTAAGCCAGAATGGATCTTTTGAAGATGTGCTTACTTTTATTCCAGGGGGCATGTGATTGATTCCCTGTCAATCAATTTTTATTTCCAAACAGAAATCCTTATAAGAAGAGACAGTCTATATTAAATTTTGTGATGGTATTAGTCTTCAAAGTATCTTTTCTCTTTTTTTATTTTAAAGGGAGTAGTAAAAAAAAAAAAAAGAACAATAGCAGCATACCAATGTCATAAACATAAAATAAAGCAAGAACATTAAAAATGATATGAGGTTTCAAAACAAAATGATAGGAATTAACAGTGGTTGTTATATTACATATTATTACCTTTAACTGTGTTGCTGAGATTACCAGATGTAAGAGTGGAAGATTGTTAAACAATTAGAAAGATAATTATTAGATAAAACATAGAGATAATATAGAGTTTCACTAGACAAGATTAGGAATTCACCATGGTTGTTCCATTGTATATGTTGTCTTCTAATCAGTTGCTCAGATTACCAGATACAAACATGCAAAATTGGTCAGAATATAAAATCTTAAGCATTAACTGTTCCTTTGAATATACCATTAGACATCAGCAGTACAGTTATCCCACCTGTCAATATACATTTTGTCTTCCTTCTTTTTGTTCTTTCCCTCATCCCAGTCATTCATTCCTTTGAGCAATTTTTTGCCCTTTCATATCATCTATTGTACATTTTGAGCTTTACTTACTCTTTCAGGTTCCTACACTAGGGAGACAGTATGATGTTTGTACATGTGGGTCCAATTTATTTATGAGTATGGTCTCTAGTTGCATCCATTTACCTACAAAAGCCTTGAGTTTTATCTTCTTTATAGCTGAGTAATACTCCATTGTATAAAAATACCACATTTTTTTTACCCACTCCTCAGTGGATGGGCATTTGAGTTGTTTCAAAGATGTAGCTGTAACAGATTGTGCTGCTATAAACATGGGTGCACATATATCCTTGTGGTATGATGTTTTTAATTCTATTGGGAAAATACCCAGAAGGGGAATGGCTGAGATTCTGTATTACACAGGAAGACAAAATACATCCTAGTTTTTTGAGGAATCTCTACACTGATTTCCCCAGTGTTTTCACCAATGCACGCATCCACCAACAGCGCAGTAGGGTTCCTTTTTCCCCACAGCGCCTCCAGCATTTGTTGTTGGTTAATTTCTTGATGATAGCCAATTTTTCTGGGGTGAGATGGACCCTCAATGTTGTTTTAATTTGCATTTTTCAAATGACTAATGATTTTGGAGCATTTTTTCATATATTTATTTGCCATTAGTGTTTCTTCATCTGAGAAGTGTGTATTCATCTCACATGCCCAGTTTTGGATTGGGTCTTTGAATTTTTGGGGCCTGATTTTTTTTAATTCTTTATATGTTCTAGATAGAAGTCCTTTGTCCGAGGGGCAGTTGGCTAAAATTTTTTCCCAGTTCATGGGTTTTCTTCTTACTCTGTTGGTGATTTCTTTTGATGTGCAAAGACTGTTCAATAAGGTGAGATCCCAGTTGTTGATTCTTTGAAGTATTTCCCATGTAGGTAGGTTTTTTGTTCATGAACTCTCTGCCTTCCCATATGTCTTCAAGATTTTTACCTACTTTCTCTTCCAATAGATTTAGTATTTCTGTTTTAATATTTAGATCTTTGATCCATTTTGACTTGAGTTTCATCTTATTTATCAGCATTTTAAATCTCATCCTTAATATTAAAATCTTTTTCTTAAATCCTTTAAAATTTCTTTTACTTTAAAAAATTTTACTTTTCCTGCCAGGCATGGTGGCACACACCTGTAATCTCAGCACTCTGGAGGCTGAGATAGGCGAATCACTATGAGTTCAAGGTCAGCCTAGACCGAGACCCTATCTCAGAAAACCAAAACAAAACAAAATGTTACTTTTCCTGTTCTTATTAAGATATGATTGTATTTATTTGCTTCTGTATTCTTCCTAGGTTAGCCTTCATTTCTAAAATGATTTTTACTTTTATTTCTAATTTTCTGATTTTTCTCATCTTATTCTGAGTTGGGGTCATTTTCTTAGTATCTTTCAACTTCTTTTGAGTGGGGTCTTTTTTTGTGGGGGTCCTGAGAACAGGGTCTTACTACACAGTTCAGGTTGGCCTTACACTCACTATGTAGCCCAGGCTGGCCTCCCTCCTCTCCCTCAGCCTCCCGAGTGCTAGGATTATAGGCATGTGCTACCACAGCCAGCATAACTTGTTTTGGAATGAGTTAGAGTTTTGATGTGTCCTGTCTATAGAAATGTTAATCTTTCCTTCTCTTTTAAAGATAACTTTGTGTGGAATTTGACCTTGAATTTTTTGTTAAGTCATTTTTATGTGAAATTATTTTTTCTGAACCTTTTGAGTGTTTTGAATAGGATAGATTTTCTAAATCAGTTGTCCTAGATAGTAGTTTTGAGGATTCACTTAATGTTATATTGTGCATGACCCCTTTCATTTTCATCTCTTATTTTCAGGCTGACCCACAGTGCTTTCCAGTTCTGGGCTTCTTAGATCTATCTGACACTGCTTCCCGTTGATTCTTCGATTCTTGCTGCACAGGCACCAGCACCATGCGTATTTTGTGGTTATTAATGGGTTGTCTCTGCCCATTATATTTTAGGGTTGTGGCAGTGCCTTGTTTTGTGTGTATGTGTGTGGTGAATGTGGTCTTTAGAGAGTTTGTTCTGTTATCTGGTTGGTCTGTTTCTGTGTCGGAATTTGGGGTGATTCAAAGACTGAGATTGAATCTTTTACAAATTGAGATTTAAAAAGGCTATGTGTAGACCATTCTGGCAATGCAGCAAATTGTTTCAAAAACTTTAAAAATGGGTATTACTCATAGTAACCATAACAGGCTGGGTTATGTAGTGTTAACAAAATGGAGTGACTTAAAAGAACAGTGGTTTGGTTTTCTTTTATTTGGTGGTGGGCCAGGGGGATAGCTGAGTGGTACAGGTGCCTGCCTGGAAGTGCAAGGTCTTGAGTTCAATTCCCGGTACCAAAAAAAATTGTTTCACCAATCACTATTCGTTAGTGGTTTGTTTTTTTGGATTTTTCTCCCCAGCCACATGTCCCTTGTGGATCAGCTGAGGGCTCTGTTGTGTGTCATACTCACCAATAAAGCAGCCATCATTAGAAATATTAGTCTGTGTGGCACAGGGAGACAATGTCCAGTCTCCCACAAGCAGTTAAATACCTTACCCCAGAAGTATCAGAGATTACTTTTGATCAAGATAGTGGCCTCTAGGACCAGTCTCAGGTATCCCAATCATAAAGGGGACAGGGGGTACAGTCAGTTGTACCATATTTAGAATATATAGCATTGGAAATATTTGAACAGTACTAATAATGATTATGATTACTTTGATTGAATTCTTCTTAGAAGCATTTATCCTAAGAAAATCAACTTTGTTCATTGTACTGTTTTTAATGTTTCAAAGTTGAAAGCCACTTAAATGTCCAACATAAAAAAATAAGGTGTGATAATAACCTTTAAATCTTTATAGTCATTAACATGTGATATATCTCTGTTTATCAATATGAAAAGAGACTTGCTATAATCACAGTATTTACTGAGCACTTACATGATCTAGAATTTCTTTTTTTCTCCTGCACTGGAGATTGAACCCAAGGCCTCTCACTGAGTTACATGTCTATCCCACAAACGTTTCTGTTTGAAGGTAAACATGGAAACAAAGCTTTTGTAAATGAGGAGGGGAGGAGAGATTGAAGGGAGGGTAGGGGAGTGGGGAAAAAAAACAAGTTATATCATATCCAGGTACAAATTCTCTAGGATGAATGTGATTATTATGTATATCTAACATGTACCAATAAAATCTGATTTTAAAAAAGATTTTTTTTTATTTTTCCCAGTATTTCTGTGAGGTGTGGGTACTGTTAATTTTTGTTTTCATTTTTTTGCTTTTGTTTTTGAGACAGAGCCTTGCTGGCCTTGAAATTCTGGGCTTAAGTGATCCTCCTGCCTCAGCCTCACAAATAGTGGCAGGGGTATATCACCATGCCTTGCAATTTTTTTTTAATTTGTGGTACTGAAGGTTGAACCCAGTACCTTTACACTGAGCTACAGCACCAGCCTTTAATTTTTTTTTTTTTTTTTTTTTGAGATTGGGTCTTGCTAAGTTACTAAGTTGCTTAGGCTGGGCTTGAACCTGGGATCTTCTGTCTCAGGCTTCCAAGGGAGAGTGAACTTGAGATTTTTAGAGGGAAACATCTTAAGCATTACATTTGTAATAAGATGAATAAAGAATGTTTCATTTGGTACCTCATTTATTTTAATATAACAAATGGAAAACAAAATAGACCTCATATTTTGCTTTTTTTTCATCCAGAATTTTTTTTTTTTTTTAACCAGGAAAGGCAGTATGAATAAAAGAGGATGAAACCTCATTATGGTGAAGAAGATTAAAAATAAATTCTCTAGCTGTAAAATATGCTTCTGAAAGCTGTCCTGTAGTACTGGGAAACGCTGAGGAACTGGCTGTGGAGTCTCTGCCAGGGGTCCTTCAGTAACTCTGTACAGTGAGAGAAGTTCTAGAATATGGGAAAAGCCCTTGCAGATGAGGCAGAATGTAAACATAACAACCAGTCTGGGAAACGGCTGTGTCAGATTTCCTTGTGCTGTTCTTGCAGCTTTTCTCTAAGTCTGAAATTACAATGAAAAGTCTCAAAAATATAAGCAGGCGACTTCTTTGGTCCAGTGTACTACATAGTGGCAGTTACTTTTCTGCGCTCTCTTACAGAAGAGCTTTTAAGCAGACATGCTTAATTACTCTTTTAGGTCCCAGAGCCTAACTGTCAAATAACCTCCACTTGAAAAGTTTCAGAGATCAGTTTGAAAGGAAAACTGAGTAGATATGTATTTCTACTTTTAATAGTGTGGTTTCATCAACTCTGAAGAGAATTGTAATTTTTTTGTGTGTGTCTTTTTGAGACAGGGTCTCACTATGCAGTTCAGGCTGGCCTTGAGCTCACTTTGTAGCCCAGGCTGGCCTCGAACTTGCAATGATTTTCCTGCCTCAGCTTCCCAAGTGCTGGGATTACAGGTGTGTGGAGAACTGTAATTTTAAAAACCATCAGGCATAACCACATTCAAACAAAGATGTTCTGAAGAACTGCTGCCAAGTGGACATTTTACAAAGTGTAGGTTGAGTATTTTTTACCCAGAATGCTGAGAAGCAGAAGTGTTTCAGATTTTGGAATATTGATACAGACTTTTACCAAGTGATCATGTGCCCAACAATTTTCAGATTTGGGGCCGGGGGTGTAGCTCCAGGGGGACTACTCGCCTACTGCGCTAGAGTCCTGGGTGTGACCCTCAGCGCTGGGACAACAGCTTCAGAGTTTGGAGTATCCTGACTTTCGAGTTTTCAACTGAGAGTGCTCAACCTGTATATTTTTTTATGTGCTTTACTGGTACAAATTAGTTAACAGCTCTAGTCACTGCCTGACTTACGAAGCAGCTGGTGATTACACTTATTTATTATTTGTAGTTTAAACCTAATATTTTTAGTGTATAGAAAGCTTGAATACTTGCATTTAATGACGTCGATAGTATTGTTTCAAAGCAAAATTTGAAAACTGCAAAGAAGCAAAATTAATCCTTCATTCTAGAAGTAACCTGTTAATATTTTCTTTCTATAGTTTTAAAAAAGTGCTGTTGGCCTTACACTAGTGCACAGTTTGCCCATGCTCCCTTCACGTAACGTGTCACGCACACCCTTCCACACCGTTGAAAACTGTCTGACACTGTTATTTTTAAACTTCTAATAATACTCCACGTTATAATGTACCACAACTTACTTTTTTTTGTTTTTGAGATGTTAATTTTGAAGGAAAGCAGCTAATACATTGGTTCCAAGGTAGGGGTAGGAATATACTTACAACTCTAGAACTTAGACCGAGGCAGGTGGATCACCTCAAGTTCTATGTAGTCTCAAAAAAAGGGGGGGGGTGATACAGAAAACTGGATATTTTAATTTATGTAGTTTGTTAGCAGAAGTTATTGGACCTGTATTTTTCTTGGTTCCTTATTTCTGTTATGTTTTGAAAAGCATAACGTTTGAGGAAGTCTAATTTTTAGAGTCAACATTATCCATATTTGTCATAGTAAAGAAACCTGAGGGCTGGGGATATAGTTCAGAGGTAGAGTTTGTGCATAGTGTGTGCAAGACCCTAGGTTCAGTCCCCCTTGCTACCATCACCAGCAAACAAAACAATACCCGGCGGCATATTTTTTATTAGGAGAAAGGACCCTTTGCCAGGCATGATGGCACATTCTTGTAATCCCAGCACTGGGAAGCTAAGGCAGGAGGATTATGAGGTTGAGGCCAACCTGGGCTGCATAGACCATTTTCTTTTTAAATAAGGAGCGAAAAAAAAGAAAAAAAAATAAAAAATTAAAAAAAAAATAAGGAGAGGACAGAGAAGAGAAAGAATCCTTTGTTAGCTAATTCTTAAACATTTGGAATTTTATTTTTAATATACATGTACTATACAGATTTTTTCCAAATTATTGTAAATATGCCAGATGTGGTGGTTCGCACCTGTAATTCCAGCAATTTGGAGACTGAAGCAGGAGGACAGCCACAAGTTCAAGACCAGCCTGGACTACCTAGTAAGATCCTGCCTCAAAAAGCAAAAACCCCAAAATGCAAATTATAAATTCAAGAGTTCCACTTGGCAGATACATACATTTAATGATTTTAAGGTTATATTTCCTTTTAAAGTATGTAAGATAAATCACACTTAAAATTTAAACCTTTCATACATTCTGGTTTTAGGATAAATTGCAGAATCAAGGCAAAAAGCTCTGTCCCCCCTCCTTGAGAAAGGGTCTCTTAGTGTAGTCAAGGCTGGCCTGGAACTCACTATGTCACTCAGGCTGACCTGGAACTTGTGATGTCCCTGCTTCAGCCTCCCAGGTGCTGAGATTACAGGTGTGTTCCAAATTATGCCTGCAAGTTTTGCTTTTAATGTTAGGAATGATAGCAATCTAGTCTTGGTTATAAAAAACAAAGTGATGTTTTAGATCAATTTTTGGGATTAGTGATTATTTCACATTAAAATTTGTTGTTAGTCCTAAAATTGTTTGTTTTTGTTTGACCAACAAACACATAAATGGTGTAAGGTTTTCTCTTTGAGTCCTTTTATATTTCCTCAGCTATAATGAGGGATTCCTTCCTAATTAAAACAGATGCTTTAAGTGTATATGTGAGTAATAGGTTTATTAGTAATTGTGTATGAATAAATTATACCTTTTTTGGTGCTGTAAAGTCATCCTGATGTATGTATGTGGTGGCATCTCATACTTCATAAATGAATACCTGAAATACTTACATACTGCATTCATCTGGAAGGGATCTAGTAGCCCCACTCAAAGGACTGTTAACATCTCTTATAATTTCATGTTTTGGCAGGTAAACCTAGCCTTTAAGCAACCTGGAAAGAGGCTAGAGCACCAAGGAATTAGAATTGAATTTGTAGGTCAAATTGGTGAGTTTTAAAATAGTATTATTCTTTTTCTTTTGATAAACTTGAGTTTTAAGAGGTTGTGTTTGGCACTTCACTGGATTAGAGCTTAGCTTTGTAGAAGGAAGGGAGGGATTTTGTAAAATGAAAAAGAGGACTTAATAAGTTATGTTTCTTTTAACCGTATGAAATATTTGACTCATTTTGCCTTTGTTTTTGGACATCATACTAAAAGTGAAAGGAGTTACATAAACTTCCAGCCTTGAAGTAGATTAGTTGCTTCACTGAAATTTTTTTTTCTACATTTTTCACCAGCCTTACCAGGCTCACCTTCATCTTTCATTTTCTAATTAACCGTGCCACTTGTCTTCCTGGCCTAGCGTGTGTGCTGACAGCCAGACCCCGTCAACAGAAAATTCCATCTGAAAAGGAAAGGAGTGATTTCTTCTTGACTTAGATCGTATTGTATAGATTTCCATATGTGTATTTCAGAGACATTCTTGATACAGCAGGGAGTTAAACTCTGTGTAAATCTCTTTGTACCACAGATTCAGGAAAATAGCGCTGGGAGTGTGCTCAGTGGTAGAGCGCTTGCCTAAGCATGCAGGGCCCTGAGTTCAATCCCCAGCACTGCAGAAGAGAAAAGAATGTCTGTAATTTTGTCTGGATAGCTAGGTTTTAAATCCAGCTTTCTGAGCCAGGCATGGTGGCGCATGCCTGTAATCCCAGTGCTCAGGAGGCTGAGGCAGGAGGATCCTTGCGAGTTCGAGACCAGCCTGGGCTACAAAATGAGCCCAAGGGCAGCCTGAACTGCATAGTGAGACCCTGTCTCAAAAAGACAAAAAATAAATAAATAAAAAATAAATCCAGCTTTCCAAGTTTTACTGTACATTTTAAAAAAGTATCAAAATTGGAATGGGTTAATATTTATTATTTGTTTATATATCTTCACTAGATGAGTGCTTGTACTTGAGGGGCAAGTTATAGTAACTTACTGATGGTTGGTTTTATTCTTTTGTATATTATAGTTTTATCAGTGTAATATTGTCTGCCAAAAATGTATACATTAGGAAAATAAAAACTTGTATAAATATTTAATACTAAATGTAGTGGGCCATTGTGACATTAATACATTACCTTTGGCCATTACAATTACAAGAGATGCTCAAAGTGGTGGCCGTGAGCTTCTAGCCGTTCACTAGTATGGTGAACTGCTAAAGTGTTGATACATTCTTTTCGCCAACTCTTTATTTGTCTGACTGACACAAAACAACAAAATAGAATTTTTGCCTTAAAGGGAAGATCAAATAATTGCTGATAATGTGTGCAATAGTGTCATATTGGGAGAACTCTAAATACATCAAAGGAATGAACGTGTTTCTACTAGAAATTCTCAGTGTGCTATGTGTCTTGAATATATTTATGCTTAAGTAGAACATAAATTACTCTGGAATCCAACTAATAATTTTGGTAAAAATTATTTGGAGGTAGAAGTTTGGATTTTATTAAAATGGATATTAAATATAATTGGTCTCTTTGTTTTTAAAATTTCTTAGAACTTTTCAATGACAAGAGTAATACTCATGAATTTGTAAACCTAGTGAAAGAACTAGCCTTACCTGGAGAACTGACTCAGAGCAGAAGTTATGATTTTGAATTTATGCAAGTTGAAAAGCCATATGAATCTTACATCGGTGCCAATGTCCGCTTGAGGTATGAATGTGTATTAGAAAATGTAAGCAGGGTCAGACCCAGAAAATAATGGCTACTGTTGATGTCTATTTGAACCTTTAATTATAATTCTAGGCTGGAAGACAGTATTTTAAAATATTTTGTCACATATTTTGACTAATCCTGAGCTGAAATAATAACTTTCTAAGATTATAGATTCAGAAAACCCTATTATGAGAAATATTAGTTATATATTTCTTTGAATGAAATACCCCTTTTATTATGTAAACAGAATTACTCTTCAAATCTGTTAGTTTCTTAACAAATCCCCTTCAGTGGATAGTTGGGAAGTGTCCAGCGTCCCAAAGCAGCTGGCTGGTTCAAGGCACAAAAGGGGCAAATGGCAGGATGAGGTAGGGACCCGCTTTTCTAAATCCCGGCCCGGTGTCTTTCTCCTCCTGCACATCTTCCCTCAGGAGGCTACGGGGCCTCAGGGACCCAGGCAGTCACAGGTACAGCACTGATGTGAATGCCCCAGCGTGGGCTCCTGCTTTCTGTGTTTGATATTACCCATCCGGTTTGGGGTTGGACAGCCCAAGCCCCAAAGAACAGTGCCCTAACTAGATAGGGATTCAGAACAGTGCAAACCAGTGACAGGAGAGGTTACCTCAGGTAGGCTAAGGACAGCTCTCTGAGCATTTATTCTAGTTAGAGGGCCGGGTGTGTGATTTAGGGGTGGAGTGTGTACTTAGCTTGCATGAGGACCTGGACTCAACTCCCTGAACCAGAAAACAAAGGCAAGTAGAACTGCTTGGTTAGCTATTCCCACAGGAGCCCTCCCGAGGAGAAGCCGCAGTGCTGCTTGCTTATTCAGAACACCTAGACTTTCCACTGGCAGTTTACCTCATCCTCTCCATTAACTTTGTAGGTATTTTCTTAAAGTGACAATAGTGAGAAGACTGACAGACTTGGTAAAAGAGTATGAACTTATTGTCCACCAACTTGCCACCTATCCTGATGTTAACAACTCTATTAAAATGGAAGTGGGCATTGAAGATTGTCTACATATAGAGTTTGAATATAATAAATCAAAGTAAGTACCTTTAAAAATAAGCTTTTCATATCTTTGAAATTGATCAGTGCAGGATAGAATTGACATTAATCTCATATGAACAGACCAACAGAATCTCTTGAGTGACAAGCAGGGGAATGGTCTGGCTTGTAGCCCAGGACAAGTGTCTTTCACATTCTATTCCTGATGAATTTGCCTGACTGCTGTCTATAAAATATCTCACCACCACAGAAGCCAGCCAGTGCCATTATGTCTATAAAAATTACTGTTTGACATCACTGCGTTCTGGCCATCATTTTAAAACTAAACAAAAATCCTTTTTATTTTTCCTGGCTAGTGAAGCAGTATATTTTCATTATTGAAAATTTAAACGGATATAAAGTGAAAGAAAATTTTAAAATCACATATTTTCACTTTATTAATTAACTGCTATTATTACCCTCTTTTATATCTTTTCAGGAGGCAGGGGGAGGTAGGTAAGTTGCATTTTTACAAAGTGGGCTCATACTTACCGTTCAATGCTTTTATAAGCTTTATCATGGAAGATTTCAAACATATTCCCAAGTACATAAGCAGTATATTGAACAAAATAAAATAATGGGTCATTAGTGTGCCAACAGTATCCTTAACAGAATGAGTCTTCATGTACCTGGACCCTGTATCAACGGTTACCAGCACACAGATTTGTTTTATCTTTATTGAGGTCTCACGCTTCCCATAGATTATCTAGAAACAAATTGTGGGTATATAATCCATAAAGATTATGCATCATTCTAAGTGTAACTACATACCATTCTAAAACATTAATAATTCTTTACTACTTCCACATACTGTGTCTAGTCAGTGTTACATATCCCTGATTGTCCTCTGAGTGTCTCTTTTTTTCACATGGTTTGTGCAATCACTGTCCCAACAGGATCTACATTGCTTTTGGTTTTTTGACTCGTAAATCTCTTAATTTTATAGATCCCCTTCCTTTTTTTCATTAATTTGTTGAAGAAATAGATGTCCCCTATTTTAGCCCTCTCCTGCATATTCTGTTGGGAGACAGACTTAGTGTTTCTCCAAAGTTTATTTTACTGAAAACTTGATACACGTGTCTGCAGAGTCTCACATTGTTGATAAAATTATCAAATAGTTTGGGACCTAAAAACTTACCAGTGGAACATCCCTTTAGACTTACATAATTGTATTAATTAATTCTTAGGAAGAGACTAAAAATCCTTTGGGTATTGTAAATATTCCCAGGTTTGTTACCACATAACTTTAGAGTACTTGGGAATGCAGTGGTCTTTGGTTATTAGACAGTGCAGCAGCAGCCTCAGCCTATAGGGGTAGCTCCTGTATAATCTCTTTTGGTGGAAGCGAACTAAGAACTTGGCCATCCAGAGGGAGTGATTAGCCTAATGGTTGGCCCTGTTTAGAACTTAGTCTTCAGAGAACCTAAATACTTAACTGAATGGAAAATGAAAATTTTTAAAATAGCTCTACATGAGTTTAGCATCATTATTATTATGCTACAACAGTGTAATTCCCATATTTGCATAATGAAATGATTAATTGAAATAATACTTTTTTGGAAAAAAAAGGAACAGTGAATAAAGTAGGATTCTTAGTTATTACCCCAGTGATACCTATTAAAGCTTTTCACAGCCTATTTCACTCTTTGTTTTCTTACACTGATACTTAGTAAGTGAAACTCCTTCCCAATAGGTATCATTTAAAGGATGTGATTGTTGGAAAAATTTACTTCTTATTAGTAAGAATAAAAATACAACACATGGAGTTACAGCTGATCAAAAAAGAGATCACAGGAATTGGTAAGTTGAAAAGTATTTGAATTAAAATTCATTAGCTGAAATTTTAGAAATCTTAAAATATTGTTTATACATAAATTTGATTTACATATAAATTTGATATCTACATTGGAACTTTGCTGTTGTATATTGCTGGTCATAAGTAACACAGTGTTTTTCGTTTCTTTGTTTTGATTTTATTTTTTGAGGCAGGGTCTCACCGTGTAGCCCAGGTTGCCCTTGAACTTTCAGTTCTCCTGCTTCAGGTTTTGGGTGCTTGAGCTATAGGCATACTTACTGCTTTTTAAAAAGTTAATTATTGCACTGCACATGCTGGGGTGCTACTCTGAAGGATAAGGGAGGAAAATCTCTCCCTCTCAGTAGGGATTGAACCCCGGGCTTTGGCCCTGAGCTACAACCTCAGTCCTTTGTGTATTTTTTATTTTGAGGCAGGGTCTTGCTGAGTCGCCAAGTTACCCAGGCAGCCCTCAGGCTTGTGATCCTTTTGCCTCAGCCTTCCAAGTGCAGAGGTTATAGGCGTGCACCACTCACCTACCTCACAAGGCTCTCTCAAGCCCTTGAATTTGAAGGTAGCCTGGGCAACATACTGAGACCTTGTCTCTTAAAGAAATAAAATTAATTTTTGAATCAATAATAAATTGACATGATTCAAATAATAAAGTGTAAAAGGCTACGGTAAAAATATTTTATTTTTGCACTTACATTACTTACAGATAATAAATTTGTAAGCTTTTTTTTCATAGCGGGGATTGAACTCAGGCTCTCCTTGCAACACAGACACTGTGTCACTGAGCTACATCCCTGGCATTTGTAAGCTTCTAAATCATAAAAGCTGGGCATAGGGTGTGTACCTGTTGGGAGGTACTAGCTAGTTGGGAGGCTGAGGCAGAAGGACTGCATGAGCTCAGTAGTTCAGGGCCAGGGTGGGCAACTCAGTAAGACCCTGTCTCTTTAAAAAATGAACAAACATGATGCAGGAGTTCATACCTGTCATCCCAGCTGTTCAGGCGGGATATAAATTTGAGAAGAGCATAGGTAAACTTACTGAGATCTTGTCCCCAAATAAAAAGGGCTGAGGCTGCAGTTCCGTGGTACTGCACCACCAGAAATGGGGAAGGGCAGAGCTAGGGGCTGGCGCAAGCCTATGATTCGAGCACAGGAGCCTGAGGCAGGAGGACTGCAGTGGGTTTGAGGCCAGCCTGGGCTACATAATGAGACCCTGTCTCATCAACCAAGGAATGAATGAGTGAATGAATAAATAAATAAAACACCTATGATTTCTTAATCTCTACCTTCCACCTGCCAGTAAGTTTAAGGGTTTTAAGGTGGTAAAACAAAGCTTTAGGTTCTCATTTGTAGTTGAAAAAGTATTTAAACTTTTTCTGATTCTAAAAATTATTTTCTATTATAGAAAAAAGTAAAAGGAAAACTCATTCGTAAAAGACTAGTCTTTGTGTATTACATATTTTACAACGTAGAGATCATTACTATAGTTTTGGTACAGTTTTTCTGTGTGTGTGATGCTGGAAATTAAACCAGCGATCTTGTGCTTGCTAGGCAAGTGTTCCACCGCTCGCCTTTCGTACTTCTTTTTCACTTAACATATGATTGACTTCTTTTTTTTTAAATGTGTAAGTTCAAATAATTTTTTGGAGGGTGAATCTCAAAATTTATATATCTGTTGGCAAAGTATTCTTACTCCACAAGAAAGTCTAGGAGTTAATAAAAAACTAATACATTATGGGTAACTCTGACATGTATTGCTAGGTTCTATTTTAGCGGATACTAGAAAAGATGGAACTGCAGTGTATAAAGGTTTTTTCTGGCCAGCTGTGTAGTGCACACTTGTAATTGCAGGACTTGGGAGGCTGAGGCAGGAGAATTGCTGTGAATTTAAAGCCAGCCTGGGCTACGTAGTGAGACCTTACCTCAAACCTTCCTCCCCAAAGAAGATGGTTTCTCCTAGCTAAGTGCTAACCAGGCCTGACCCTACTTGGCTTCTGAGATCAGACGAGATCAGGAGTATTCAGGGTGATGTGGCCATGGACAAGAAGATTCTTTCTGAACTGTATGTTGCCTTTGGGAAAAAGGAGGCATGAAACACTGAGTGCTGAGTATGTGAACTGTAAATCAAGAAGCAGGAAAGAATGACCAAGTGTGGCACGGTGGAAACACCTGTAATGTCAGCACTCTGGGAGGCTGATGCAGGAAGACCACAAGTTACCTCTTTAAAAGGACCCTGTCTCATAGTTTAAAAAAATAAGAATGGAAATACAGACCCTGGGATCAATCCCAGATGGTATCAAAAGTTTTCTTCATAAAATGGGAAGGTAAAATAGCACTAACAATGTAGTTGGAAAACAGGAAAAAGGTAAAAGGGTAGAAATTATATTCTGGAAGTAATTAAATTAATACCTTTCATTCTTATACTAGGACCCAGCACTACAACTGAAACAGAAACTATCGCCAAATACGAAATAATGGATGGTGCACCAGTAAAAGGTAACGTATTTTTCAGTTACTTCTTTTAAGTAGTGAAGCGTCCATAGCATTTCAGTGTATTTATTTATGTGAAAGTATTTGTAATTCTTAAAACTATTCTTTTAATTTTTTTCAGATTTTGTTTTAGATACACATAATGATCACATAGCATCATAGAGCTTCACTTTTATGATGATCGTTTTTCAGGAGATCTTTGTAGAGCTGCTGAAAAAGACTGATGGCACTCTCCTATCTGAAATAGGTTAAGGTTTTGCTCAGTTTCAGTTCAGAATTTGAAGAGACAGTTGTGTTTATCTCTTCTCTGGTTCCAAATTTGCAATATTTTAATTGTCTTCTGTTACAATAGTTCATCTCTGCACATCTGTTTTTCTCATGCTGGTCATAAGATGCAGTAGAGCTCAGCACTCATCGCTGCGCTGTTGTGGAGCTCTTACAGCTGTCCTCAAAGACGGTTGGTTCCCTTGCTAGGTGATCTTCAGGTCTGGGACAGTGCACAGCATTTAGTACATGTCTGGATTTTTCTCACACTAGTAATCGTTACTTCAAAAAGTAGCTACTGTTTATTGAGTGCCATTTATAAACAGGATGTTGTAGTTTAGGTGGTCTCTGAGTTACGTTCTTAGGTCCTTTATTTTACAGACAAAACTAAAGTGCGGAGAGATTAAAAAATTTGCCAAAGGTGACATAGCTAATTTTGGTAGAGTTGAGGTTTGAACCCAGGTTTGAACTTTATGGCCCATGTACTGTATATGTAACTGTGTTACATAATATTATTTTTAAAAATTCCAGCAGCCACAGAGTTTATGTTGAGGGATAGCTTTTATGTCTGTCAGCAATAGATGTGCATAAGAAAAATATTACATAAAGTAATTAAGAGAATATGCAAATATCTTTCTTAGGAAAAAAGATGCCATGAGCATCTGAAGAGCAGTCTTTTTGGTCATGAAGACATGTTTATCATTCTGTTCACCTTTGTTGTTGTGGATGGATTAGTAATAAATTTTCAATTTTTTATACATACGCTTAGGAATTATGAAAATCAGCAGAGAGTAATAAAACTAGGTCTGTACAGCCCTTAATGGCTGGTACTGTTTTAAGCTCTTTATATATTTAACCCACACAGTCCTTGTAAATTCCCTACAAGTGAGTATTGCTACTGCCTATCGCACAGAAACAGAGCAGTTGAGTCATACAAGCCAAGGTCGTACGGCCAGTAAGTGGTGGAGTTGAGATTTGATCTGGGTGTTCTGGCTCTACAGGATTGGTTTTCATCCGGAGGCAACTTTGTCTACAAAAGACGTTTGTCTGGGGAGATTTTTAGGTTTTATACTTGGGTGCGTTACTGGCTTCAGTGGTGGAGGCCAGGGATGCAGGAAAGTGTGTAGGACCTTCCCCCAGCAAAGACTTTCTCAGGCCCAGAATGTCTGAGGACCGAGGCTGAAAAACGCCGGTGTTTGCTAGTGTTGCTGCTCAGAAGGAACTGAAGGTAAGTGTCTGCTCTGCAATGCTCAGACCTGTGTTTTATGTGAATATATGTAATCACTTCATTTTTTTTTTCCTTTAGAATTAAATGGAAATTGCTTTTCTTTCAGGTGAATCCATTCCAATAAGACTATTTTTAGCAGGATATGACCCAACACCAACAATGAGAGACGTGAACAAAAAATTTTCAGTAAGGTACTTTTTGAATCTAGTGCTTGTTGATGAGGAAGACAGAAGGTACTTCAAGCAGCAGGTATGGCACCATGCAGGCTGACCTTCTGTTCTGCGGTGGAGCTAGGAACACCTAGGAAGTGTTCCCTGTTTGAAGTTTTATTGTTTGAGTGGGTGAGAGTTTCTAAAGTACGAAAGTATTGAGGAAATGATAAAAGAAGTAGGTGTTGTGATAGATCCCACCTCATTCTTTTTTTTAAATGTTTATTGAAAAGCAACTATACTTCCACTTCATGGTAACAAACAACAGCAAAACATCAGTTTTAAGAGTGTTACAATATAAAATAGTGATAAAAGCGCTGGTGATATAGCTCAGTGGAATAAGTGCCTGCTTGGTAAACACAAAGTCCTGAGTTCAATCCCCAGTACTGCAAAAAAAATAAAATAAAATAAAATAGCGATAAATCTTACCACAAAATTTACAAGACCCACCGTCGCTACTGCTTTTCCGGACTAATTTGTGTGTGTGTAGAGATCATATTATGCATGTCTGTTTTCGTATTCAATATTGTTTTAAACGCCTTGCTCTTATGAAGAAAGAGCTCCACTGTTACTCCCCTTCCACTTTTCTCCATTGTACTTTTAATAGCTGCATTTATTTCTATGGATGCAGCTATTTAATAGCTGCATGGATTTGGGGGTTTTATTCCCCTCTTCTTTTTGCAGTACTGGGGATTGAACTCAGGGCCTTTGCACTAAACTACACTTCCACTCAACCACCCCCACTTTTAAATTTTTTTTTTTTAATTTTGAGACAAGGTCTAAGTCACTAAGTTGACCAGGTTTGAACTTTCAATCCTGCTTCAGCTTTCCAGAGTGCAGCCCACACACCCAGCTTCATTTTTCCTTTACTAGACATTTCTATTATAAATGTCCATAAGGTGATCCAATTCTAATAGTTATTTTTCAAATGAAGCGTTCATCGTAAAATTTGTTCTCATTTGAAAGTCAATTTAAAGCAGGCATGGTGGTGCATATCTATAATCCCAGCACTCAGGAGGCTGAGGCGGGAGGATTGTTGCAAACTTAAGGCCAGCCTGGACTACATAGGGAGTTCAAGGTTGGCCTGAACTGCACAGCAAGACCCTGTCTCCAAAAAAAAAAGCCTTTGGTGAGTTTTGAATGAATACTGTGATTAAAAAATTTTTATATATTGAATGAGATTAATAAATATTTGAATGTCAGTTGAGTGTTACTAAAGCTAAGTTAGAAATTAGTCTGTGCTAAATATCATGAAGAATATAAAAGCTACCTGTTATAAACACCATTTGTCTTCCAGTTCCTCACATTCCAAATGTGTGTGTTGGGGGGGGTGGAATTATTATAACAGAAAGCTTAAATAATAGTTTAACAGTAATATAGAAGAAAACTTATTCTAGTAAGCAGTCATAATGCTGTATAAGTAAATATAGGTAATTTATAATTTTAAAGGAAGTTGCATGATATTTACACTTTCCAGCGCAATTGCTTTGATGGCACTATTGGAATAACTGTGTTGCTTCTCCTACACGCTCGTTTCCAATGTTTAAGTTCTGATATGTTGTTTTATGTTGTTTAAAACAAAACAAGGACCAGCCAGTCATGATTTGATGAGGCAAATTATGTTCAGAATTTAGAAAGAGAAGCAATATCAGGATGGATTGGTTAGGATAAGACATAAAAAGGCAGAGTGGTAGATAATTTGATTGTGTAGTGAAGGTGTGGGGTGAGTTTACTTTGAGTAGGTTGCAGGTGGAAAGGAATACAGTTTGGCTGGCTGGGGAGAAGTGTCTGTGGAGGGAAGGAAGTAGTGTTGGTAAGTTAGATTAAGGTTATACAGGACCCTAAATACCTACTGGAGATTTATCGTGGAGGCACGAAGAGCTGGTGAAGAGTAATCTAGGCTGTGGTTTTACAAGATTAATTTGGTAGTGATATAAAGGGCGAATTAGAATAATGTTTTAGGCAAGAGAGGCAGGATGAAGTGATAAAGACTTAAACTTGGATGAAGGAGATGGAACAGAAAACACAGGACAGATTTGAGGGATCTGTCAAAGCTGTAACAGCTAGGGCTTTGGGTCCAGTTACACTGGTGTGGCTTTGTGTGTGGGTGCTGCTGAGGGAAGCAGGGAGCTAGGGAGGCAGTCTAAGATTAGGACTGAAAGAAGATAGAGAAGTTTGGATAGAAGAACAGGAAATTTAGTATTTAGTGAAAACTGAAGTTGGAATTAGTATTCCATAATGAAAATGTAAGGTGCAATGGAGAACATTAGTTTGTTGATGTCTTGTGTTTGTCTTTGTAGGAAATCATCTTATGGAGAAAAGCTCCTGAAAAACTGAGGAAACAGAGAACAAATTTTCACCAGCGGTTTGAATCTCCAGACTCACAGGCCTCTGCTGAACAGCCTGAAATGTGAACTGAATAGAAAGAGAAAAGGAAAACAATGCATAGTCATTGAGACTAAGTTCAGCAGGTTAAAGATGGCTGCAGCATGTGTGGGGGGGAGGCCTAAACTTCATACACAGTAGTCTTCCTTATCTTACAGTGCTGCATTTATTTTACAGTATCACTAAATGTTCTTCATGTATAAACATTTTAAAAAGTGCTTTCTTTGAAACACTGGAGATTTCCTAAGCTGCCTTTATTTTTACTTTTTACTGCACACTTTGATGATAAGCACTCAGATACTGCATCAGCATAAACATTAAAGATTTCCATTTGAATAGGATGGTATTTGTAATTTTGCTTTCTTTCCTCATAATGCTGACTGTAAACTTCTTTCATACTAATGAATAATCTATATGCAAAAAATTAAATTTTCTTTGGTACCAGAAATCGAACTCAGGACTTTGCGCTTGCCAGGCAGGCACTTGTACCACTGAGCTATATCCCTGGCAACATGCAAAGAGTTAAATTAGAGTCAAATTAGAAAATATAAGTGGACCTTACACCTTGCACATCACCTTGCACATCTCCAATCTGTGTGTGTGTGTGTGTGTGTGTGTGTGTGTGTGTGTGTCTGTGTGTGTATATATATATTTTTTTGGTACCGGGAATCAAACTCAGGACTGCGCTTGCCAGGCAGGTGCTGTGCCACTGAGCTTTATCCCCGGTGCACCTCATTATTTTTAGAACTACATTTGTTTTTACATACGCATTTGAGAGCTGTACATGGAGTGTTTCACTGAAGGTGCTTCTGGGCCTACTGTCTCATAGCTTTTTGCATTTTCTCCTCTGAAGACCCCTGTGAAAGGAATATTTCCTCCCTGGGGATCACCTGGCATGCCACTGTGGCCCTCTCTTCTCCCCCATATTAAGTCACCATTTTGCTATTCCAAGCAGTTGACATACGTTGGCATTTTAGAATTTGTTAGTAAGTACATATTTTCCCATAGTTAGAAATATATGTATATATTTTTTAATTTAATGAATATTCTTGTCACATGTATGCAAATAGCATTTTCATGATTTACAGATTTATTCACTTTTCAAGGGAAGACTGGGAGATGGGGGATGGGACTTGAGAGGCATGTGATTATCCATATCTTGACCATTTTATGTTTGTTAAACTGGAATTGTGGCTCGTTCAAACCCCACTTAAATTTCACCTGCTCCATCTGAATTCTTTTAAAACACTAAACCCAAGTCATTTGTTCAGTGTCTACAGAGGAAGGTTGCAGTCATGCACTCACGCGCATGGGTCTGTCTCAGACACACTAAACGAGAAGCGTGGAAACCAAAGCAAAGCCTGCTGTGTGGAAAGCACTATCATGAACTGCTCATTGGTTTTTGTACTAATACCCTAAAATACACTTCAGTGCAAGTTTTATCAGTTAATCTTACTTTATACATGAGCTAATAACAAAACAACATTTCTTTAAACCTACTGTACTACTATGGCACTTTGATAAAATGGGCAGTAACCAACTTCTTTGCTGGCCAAAGGTACCATGTACCATGTGCTGGAGCATTTTAAATGTGGGTATCTGTGAATGGTAATGTTTTCCTTCATGTAAGTGCCTGTTCAGAGTTTTTTAAATGCCAAATATTTTCATGGTCACTTGCATGTACTAATTTAGAAAATATTGAGAGATTTTTGAAATCTTAACTGTATTTAACCAGCCTCAAATTGTGCAACCATAATGTATAATAAAGCATTTGCAACAGAAACTGAGCTTGCTATTTAATTAAAATAGCACTGTTTTCAAATCTCAATATTTAATGTTCAGGATAGGATTTCTCAGTAGTCTGGGAAACTATAGTTATGATGATGAGTTTTTCGTAAATAGTACCAGCTTCAGCTATAAATTATTATATAATGCTTTTAATTAGTTGGCTTAAAAGACGTGTCTCCAAGATGATTATTCATCTTGCATGAGATTTTGTTGCATAACAAATTCAAAGAATACAAAATCAAATCGAGTATTTGTTGATTTGAGTCAAGAGTTGCCCAGTTAGAAATAAAAAGCTGAATACAAGGTTTGTGTTTGTATAAAGAGTACAGTGTCTAACCCAGTGATTTTTCAACCTGGCTGCACGTTAGAATCACCTTAGAAGCATAACCATGGCTGGGCCCCGCCCAGACCATAAAAATGAGTATTCCAGGGAGGGGAACATCTCTGTATTTTAGAAAGCTATTAAAGATTGAGAAACTGATTTAAACCACTTAAACTGTTATTTCTCTTACAAGTTAAGAGTTTTCTTATTTTGATAACAGTTGGAGAAGAAAAATTTCTCTCACATACTAAGTGGCTCCTTGTGCATAAATTGACCAAAAAAAGATCCAAAACGGAGAAAACCATTTAATCCGCTGAGTGTGGTGGCATACACCTGTAAGATTGGCACTGGGACGCTGGGAGTTTGAGGTCAGCCTTGGCTACATAGAGAGTTCAAGGCCAGTCTGAACTACATGGCAAGACTCTGAAAAACAAACAAAACCATTTAATCACATCTATGTGGGTTCATAGAGATGTGACTCAAGTGTATAGAATTTGGAGCTTATATATCATTTTAATGAACAAGTAGGCACCTGAAAGTGCATTTTAGGAAAGATAAGTAAGCCCTCAGGAGAAGAGATGAGATGGTAATTTTTTGACTGTTTAGATGCATTGCCCACTTGCTGTCTGGAGATGAAAGTCTTCCCTGGTTGTTCTGTGGAAGGGATTTATAACAACTGATATATTTTGAGAGAGTCTGCTTTTATGCAGGTAGGAATTTGTAGAACACAAATGCCTTCTGATAGTTACATATCGGCACACACCTGTAATCCTCACACTTGGGAGGCTGAGGCAGGAGGATCAAGAGTTCATGGCCAGCCTGGACTATGTAGTGAGATCTTGTCTCAAGAAACCAATCATTTTGTGTCTCAGAAGCATATTCAGTATGGATTTAGTAGTTGGAATATTCAATTCTAATTACATGTATCATATGACTCAGTAAAGTCTTAAGTTCTTTGCTGTTCAGTTATTTTTGACTACTGAGCAGGCATAAAAGCACCATTTATTTATACTAGCCTGTATAGGGATTTTTTTTTTTTTTTTGCTGCTTTTTGAGATAGGGTCTCTATGTAATCCAGGCTGGCCTGTTGAACTTAGGGCAATCCTCTTGCTTGAGCTTCCTGAGTGCTAGAATACAGATGTGTGCCACCATGCCCAGGATAGCCTGTATAGGAATTTATAGTATTTTAAGTTTCAAGTCAAGTATAAAAGCATAGTAAACATACATCCTTAAATCCTTTCCCTTAGCCTTGGGGTATCCTATAAGCATTAATCCTTTTTTTGAGACAGGATCTAGCTATATAAGTCAGGCTGGTTTTGAAGTCACTCTGTAGCCCAGGCTGGTGTAACTCTTGGTGATCCTTCTTGCCTCAACCTCCTGAATGCTGAGATGACAGGTGTGCACCACCACACCATGTCATAGGGATAATTCTTAGTATATCATTCCAGTATCTACCATCTTTTAGTGGCTGAATTATTCCACAAAACACACCTTTAGCTCTAGCGTGCCATGTACCGTTCAGACTGCCTGCGAGGCTGTTCTGCCAATCTTCGTTTCCCCGCATGCCATGCCTCCCTTCAAACTCTCCCCTCCGCATTCACAAAAGCTTTGTGTTCTTCAGCTCTTGCCGGATCCCATCTCCATCTCCATGTCAAAAGATGTCCTTTCGTTCTGCAAGGACATGCTGCACACACCACTGGGACTGTACCTAACCACACTTTGAAAAGACATAATGGTTTAATTGTGTGCATTTTAAGCACCTTGAAGGCTTATACTGCTTGTCTTAGTATACTCTGTGCCCATCACAACTTTTTTCCCCATCACAATTTTTGAGAAAAAAGGATGAATCTTATTTCCTTATAAATTATACATGAATGAGAAGTGTTACAAATGAAAAGTGTTCTCCTTTAGGAAAAATGTGGGTTCAATATGTAATAAAATTAAGGACAGTAACTGAGTGCCAGGGTGCAGGAACAGATGGGTTCTCTCAGCGCTACCAAGCTCTGAGGAGAACGCAAGACGCAACGGAGCCTTGTACAAGTTCAGCAATTACATCTGATGGGCGCGCCCGGCCCCAGGCGGAGGGAGAGTGGACCAGATAGCTAAGACCTCCCTGCTGTAACACACCCCATCAGAAGACACTCTACCAAAAACTCACAACACATAACTTAGTGTCCAAATCATAACACCCTTATATCAGAAATACACTAGAAGCTTCAAATTACAGAATTTGGGTAGACAAGATGTGACAGAAATGTACAGGATACATTTTTGCAAAAACTCCCAATAACCAGCTGTATTTTTTTTTCAATGACCAACTTTAATAGCAAAAGCAAAGTGAGCTAATTTCCTACCACCCAGGTTATTTTCTCACTTCCTTTTCTCCTTTCCCATTTACCCTCTGTATTCATGCTGCCAATGTTACCATGTTGTAGTGGGAAGCTTATCTGCTTTGAAGCCAGAAAATTGGTATTTGACTCCACCCCTTAATTAGAACATTGGGGCAAGTTACCCTACTGAACCCTACCTACCAACCCGGCAACAACTCTAAATGTTACCGGCAACATAACCATGAATGAGACGTAGAGGCTGGACCTGCAGACGTCTAATGGGATAACTAAAAGCAGGACCAAAGCTTGGATTGCCTTGAAACTTCTGGATCTGATCCCTGCTCAGCTCTGCATGTTATGGTTTTCTGGGGGGCGGGGGTGGTGTACCAGAAATCGAACTCAGGACCTTACGCTTGCCAGGCAGGTGCTATGCCACTGAGCCATATCCCTGCATGTGTGTGTGAATCACTTAAAAAGTGTGAAGTAATGTCTATTAGTCCTAGGTTCACTTGGCTTCTCTCATCCTTGTTCAAAACTGAGGACGCTACCAGTAACTAGATTTTTAAGGCTTGCAGGGACATCCAATTGCCAGCATTTATCAGGTCTAATTGCAGACCTATGAGGCAGGGCCTCGATAACCTCCAGTCATAGCCCTTAACTTGCAGGCACCTCAAGAGCTCAGGAAAAGCAGAGCTGCTCAGACAACCCCACAATGAGATCATCACCCAAGTGGGAGCAGTTACCTCGGGATGGGAATGGAGGTCCCCTGACCCCAAACAGAAGCCTCATCACAAAACGCGGACCCAGTGGGAGCCCCTTCATGTGATAATGGCTTCGCCCAGCACTCTGTAGAACCAGTCCTGAGACAGTTTGCTCATCACCTGTGCTGCGAACTCACCAGCCGTGCGAACCCCCTAGTTCTTGCCTTTATAAAACCCTACACCTATTTTCAGTCCTTCGGACACAGTTCTTGAACTTAATGTTACAACCTTACTTGGACACAGTATTCAACTAAGGCAAATAAACTTTCTTTTTGCCGTGTGGTTATGACAGCACGTAATCGGATGATGTACACAAACTGGTCACATTAAATATAAGTGCTATACACACGTGTCGCACAAAAGCCTTAGCTAATACATACAACCAAATTCCTCTGCAAGCCTTCTGAGGGGCAGGTCAAATAATATTTTCCAAAGCTACCCTATTAGGAAACGAACGTTAGTAGTTAAAGGTTTGGGAAATGCTTTTTAGTGTCCAGCCAAGCAAGGCTCACATCCTCCCTAACCCAGCGCTCACGTGCTCCGGCTCGCGTGCTTACCGAACCGCCCAGCGTGCGTCACGTGACGCAGCTGTGAGGGCCCTTCTTCACATTTACGACCTCCCCAAAGATGCCTGATTATATTTCTTCATCGGGGAGCGCTGCTTCCAGTTTGTAAAGAAAGCATAGAGAAGAATTCGTCTCTGGCGCTTTTCCCTGAAGACCTCTTCCCCCCCTTGAACGGCAACCTTCTGGCACCACGTTTTCCTCACTGATCGGGCGTTTTCTTGAACAACTCCCTCCGCGGCTGGGTCTTTCAGAATCACAGGCGCTGGCGGTGCGCGTCACTGTCCACCGCCGTGTCCCGGGTGTGCTGCAGGCTTCCTTAGAGCCTGCGGACTCGATGTCCTTCCCCCGGTGCGCCTTGTTGTGGGCTCGGCTCCCGGCCGGGCGCCAGGCTGGCCACCGGGGGGCCGTCTGCCCTGTCCTTCGCGCTCACTGTGGGCCCTTTCTGGGGGCTCTACGGCGCGTCCCTGCCCTTGCAGCCTCCTCTTCCTCTGCGTCTGGTGGCTCCAAAGTCCCGAACACATCGTTGTTCGTTCCCCTAACTGTGAAGCCTCAAGGTCCCAGAGCCGATGGTGACGTCGGGGCCGAGCTAACCCGGCCTCTGGACAAGAGTGAGTGAGCGAGTGACGGGGGGCGGCGAGGGCGGTGTCTGCTGGGCAAAGAGAAGCCCTCCCCCCTCCCTCCTGGTGACCCGAGGACTCCTCGAGCGCTGCCCTCGTGCTCGGCCGTGTGCTCCTCCGTGGCTGGTTTGCAGGTCCCTTCAGCGCGCGGGGCTGTGTCTCATTCATCCTTAATGTCTCGCCTTACAATCACCTTTTCGCTTTTACTGCCTTGGTGCTCTCTGAGTGGTTTAAAACCTCGTGTTGGGAAGATTCAAACCCTCACCCCTAGCTGTCAGGCGATCTGCCGCTTTGTCTGGCATTAATCTTCCTCTGCTTGACTCCCATAACTACTGCCTCCCCAAAAAGGCAAAAGGATGAGGCAGTTAGAAGTGCGAGGAAGACTTCTTTCAGGCTTCTTTGTCATTGACTGTGCGCGGGCACGAACCTAGCTCGTGACGTCTTACAGTGATGCCAAGCGGCAGGAGACTCGGGTCCTGGTCTCCTCTGTAGAAACTCACGGCTTTATGAGCCAGATGAACGTGTGGATAACCCACTGTAACACCAGCTAGAATTTGACAAAGGCATCTTTGCCAAAGGCAGCAGGCGCCCTAATCACCAAAGGATCCAGAGTGAGGGCCATGACTTCTGTCCCCAGAACTAACTTCGGTTAGAGTTGAGAGAGAACATTTCCTTATGTGTCTGTTGGCCATTTGTATGTATTTTGAAGAAAGTATGTTTAGGGTCTTTGCTCTTTTCTTTTTTTTTTTTTTGTGATTGAGTTTGTGTTTCCTTGCTGTTGTGTCGAGTTTTTTTTTTTTTTAATTGTCATTTTCTTTGGAATGAGATGGAATCTCAGTATTGTTTTATTTATTTATTTACTTATTTGTGGTACCAGGGATTGAACTCAGGAACTTGCGCTTGCCAAGCAGGCACTTATTCCACTGAGTTATATCCCTGGCCCCTGTGTCGAGTTCTTGGTGTATTTTGGGTACTCTCGTTTTATCGGGCATATAGTTTGCAAATGTTTTCTTCCAGTCCATGAGTTCACTTTCATTTTTAATGTAGCTGACTCTTCTTTGTTCTTCAAAGTAGTAGAAATTTGGCTTTTGATCGGCAAAGGTTAGGTTTGGAGGCTTCCTTAGCATCCTCTAGTTCCCTGCTCTGATATCCATCACACTTGCTTGATCACTGATTGTTATCTTAGTCCAGATTCCATATGGGCTTCAGGAGGGTGTGGCCACAGGTCGCTGCTCTATCTTTTGACATATTCGTTCAGTACAGTGTATATTAAATATCTATACTTGTGCCAGGCATACTGTACTAGTAATACAATAGGTACTTTGTATGTGTCTATGTGATTAACCTGTCTGTTTATTCTGCTTTACTGTGACACATTTAATCATATGGCTGTAGATCGTTACTCAAAAGATGTTGCATATCTGTGAGTTATACAGTACTTAATTGACCGGTCTAATTTGCAACTTACTTGACCTTTTCTCCATTTCCTAATTGGTATAGTGAAAATATTTTTTCTCTGCTTACGTGTCTAGATTATGAAAACCAACTTCATGTGTTTAGCAAAGTCCTTTGAAAAGTGTAAGCTATAATCTTAGCACTTTAGCAAAGTCCTTTGAAAAGTGTAAGCTGTAATCTTAGCACTTGGGAGGCTGAGGCAGGAAGATAATTGCGAGTTCTAGGGCTGTAAAGTGAGTTCAAGACTAGCCTGAATTGCATAGTGAGACCCTGTCCCAAAACAAAACAACAACAAAACGTATATATATGTATATGTATATATATATATATATGTGTGTATATACATACACACATAATTTATATACTAAGAAGCTCACTGTCTAAAACGTGTAAATTAGTAGGTTTTAGTCTATTTGCAAGGCTGTATAATCATCACCGTAATTTCATTTTAGAAATTTTCATCATCTCAAAAGAAACTAGTGTCTATTAGTTACTTTCCTTTTCCCTAATCCCACTCTCCTCCTCTTAGCCCCAGGTAGCGACTACCCCACATCCTGTCTCTGTAGATTTGCCAATTTTGTATATTTTATGATTGCTTTTGGCCTTGGGCTCACTATGGACCCCAGATTGGCTTCAAACTCTAAGTAATCTTTCTGCCTCAACCTCCTGAGTGGTGGGATGACAGTTTTGTGTCTCCACATCTGCCTTGTGCACTGTATTTAAATAATATAGTGTGTGGTCTTTTGTGACTGATTTCTTAGCATAATAAGAAAGTTTTATTTTTTAAAGACAGGGTCTCACTGTGTAGCTCAGGATGTCCTTGAATTTGTGATCCTGTTGCCCCAGCCTCTCTAGTGCTGGGATTACAGGTGTATGATACCACATGTGGCTGAAACTTCACATTTTAAAGCACTTAAATTGAGTAAAATAGCATGATTCTTACATAACATGGGAGTATTAGAGAAAATAGGTTAGTTCTAAATAAATGTGATCTGTCTTTAGTTTGTATTGAGTTTATAGATGAGCAGAACTTTTTAAAGCAACTCCATATGGTTTTCCTCAGTTTTTGTCTCTGCAGTGTGTCGGGGGTATGACATTGTTTGACTTTATTATTTTCTAGACACTTTGTCTCATATTAATGCACAAAGAGGGATCGACTAACCTTTCATGTTTTTGCCATGTATATTAGATGACATCTTTAGTGTTATGACTTCAGGTTTCATTTGCTTTTTGGAAATTTTTCTAAAGTAGGAAATGTTAAATTTTTAT